>CM027120.1:63465944-63526265 GCA_015476505.1 Urochloa ruziziensis
GGCGCCGCCGCACGCCGGCGACCGCCGCCGCCCGCCGTCGCCCGCAGCCCCCTCCCCACCGCTGGATCCGACCGCAACGGCCTGGATTAAATCCAGCCGAAGCGGTACGCGGCCGGCGCACCGTCGGCCATGGGACCGTGGCCGCCGCGCCGGGTCCACGGCCGGTCCACGGCACAGTGCGCCGCGCCGGCCCCGCCCCCCCCTGCTGACGCCAGCAGACGGCGTCGGGCTGACGCCAGCCGAGCGTCAGCCGGCCGTCAGCCGCCCCGCCGCCGTCAGCCGTTTTGCGCTAAGGCCCCCGAGTTTCCTCTGTTTCACGCATAGGTCCAACGCAGTTTTAGTTTTCTCGCAGTTTAGTCCTTTTTATCGCGTTTAGGCCCTGGTAGTTCCTGTTTCCTTGCCAGCAAGTCCCTGTGGCTTGTTTTAGCGTAGTTTTCGCGTTTTAGCTCCGATTCGAGTGATTCTTGCGCTCTTGTGTTCGTATCGAAGTGTAGAATAGTTTTGTAACCTTCTTTTACCTTTTGCTACTGTTTGGTGTACTGTTCTAATAGAATATCATTGCTTGCATGTACTGGTTTGTATGGATGCTTGTATGGTGAATCGTGTGGCAGCCGGTGAGCCGTTCGAGCCCGCCCCGTTCGAGTTCGCGTACGACCAGGGCTACGAGGAGCAGGACCCGCAGCAGCAACCCTTCGAGGAAGGCAAGTGTAACGTGGAAATTCCTTGCAACCTATTCACCTTTAATCAATCATTCATATTTGCATGTGTCTAACTTGATAAGCCTTAAGGTTGTACCTAGCTACTTTTATCCTGTCCTTGTTATACCCGGGTTTATGCAATTATGGGTAGTCTTTGCTAAGCGCAGCTACTGTCACCTTTATTTAAGTGTTAATATTGATTTAAAGGTTCACTTCAACATGATGGTAAAACTTGCTCTTTAGCAACTTGGCTCAGGGAGCTAGAGCAAGTGCTGTGTGCTTTGTTCTAGTGTCTCTCCGTAAGGTCCGGTTCGGAAAGCGGCAACCCAGGAACCAGTCGCCACCGCCGGAACTATTATGGCTCTGGTCTTGGTCAAGTAGCTCGTACGTCTCTAGCTCGCCAGTGGTTACCGAAAGGCGTACGTGGGGAACTGCAGTGCAAGCATGGACTTGATCCATCGAGGACGGTCTCACCTGCGCTCTGAGATCCGTTGGCTATGTCTCGTTAGGCACAGTCCCGTGTTGGGAGTGTCCACGTTCGTGCCCTGGATACCCCACACGTCGCGCTTGATGGACTCACGTTGCGCCCTGAGGTCCGCGCTCTGGATGCCATTGACCCCCCTCACGTTGCGCCCTGAGCGACGGTCGATCTCGATGCCTTGGGGCCATGCGCTGCAAGTTGGACCAAAACGGCTACTGTGCTTGTTAGGGTGTCTTGTGAAAAACCTTGTAGCGTCCCTATGCACTCACACCTCGGAAGTGTGGTATGTGCGTGGTTGGGTTGAAAGCTCCTTGAGCTTTTACGCTAACGGTTGGGTAAAGGGCGAAACTTCTGCAGAGTGTAAATCTATCATGATAGCCGTGCTCACGGTCACGAGCGGTCTGGATCCTTTCTGATTAGTGGCTCTCATAATGAAGATGATGTTTGTTCCTGTAATTATACTTACACTCTATTCAGGGGTTTACAACCGGGAGTTGCTCACACATGTAGTAAGTTGGATAATGATAAAATGAACCAACTAAAAATGCTAAATGCAGTTCAACCGTGTCAAGCCCTTTTAAGCCTTTCATACCTCTATGTTACACTTGCTAAGTATGATGCAATACTTACACTTGTCAACGATCAACAAAATCCCGGACGGGTAACAGATGGAGAAGCAGTGAATGACGCCGCCCTCGCGGACTTTCCGGAGGATCTTCCGTACTTCTGAGCTGGGGTCAACCAGTCGGCGTCCCTGTGGAGCACGGCGCCTTTAGTTTCCCTTTTCGTGAGAGAGTTGAATAAATAGACTTCCGCTGTGACGTTGTGTAAGACTATGTCTTTGCTGTGTACTCTGATGTAAACCCTTTTAATTCGAGCATGTGTTCTCTGTTTTTACCATATTTGTATCGCTATATGTGTCTGTGGACTTCCTGGGCACACATATGGCCGCATCCGGTTTTTTGTATAAAATCGGGTTGTGACAACAGGGGATAGTCTACAAAATCAACTCACCTTATCTTCTACCTCTTCCCGTCACCATCTACTCCACTCCTTCCGCCAAAGCCTCTGCTCGCTGCTCTCGCTGCCCTCTGCTCCCACCCCTGCCTCATCCACACGACGTCACAGAGCTCTCCATCTGCCCTTTGCTTCCTCCCTCGCCTTGCCTCGCCTGCTGCGTGGGCACCCTTGCACTGGCACTCGCCCTCTGTGGAACACGCCTGCCACCCCTCTGCTCCTTCCCACCTCTCCGGCATGCCCGCACGGCGGCGTTCTCTTGCCTTAGGGGCTGGGCCAGCAGAGCTTGCCCGCATGTGCCCGGGCAACCATGTCGGCCATCTCCCCTCCTCTCGAGCTCTAGTCATGGCGGCCATGGAGGAAAATGAACACCATGAGGGACTACCGGTGGCGCTTGCCCTCCCCTCGGCTCCTCGGCCCCTCGCTTCGTTCTCGCCGCCGATTTGAGCAGGAGACAGCGAATTCAAGCACGAGGATGCTTTAATCGAGCTCGAGGCGGCTACGCTAGTTGCTCCTATGCCTGTGGGCATGTGGTTGAGAGCGCTCGCCCTCGGGCTTGGCTGGCCGAGGGGCCGGTGGAAGGCAAATTGGTGGTGGATGGGTGACAATAGGCTTGGCAAGGCCAATAGCAAGGTCTGGCGGCCGGAGGCGCCACAGGTGTGGAAGAAGCGGAGGCGGACACGAGGCGGAAGAATCCCGAGAGATGCAGTTGGCTTTCCAACGAGAGAACTCCAGTTTTACCAATCCAAGAGTTCGATATGTATATTTGGGTTTGGAGACAGAGATTTGGGTCATCACCCAAAATAGGTGTCCATATAGGTCATCTGTTGGAGCAAGTTTTTTTACTGTTTTTAGGTATTCTGGTAGTTTGTAGGTAATGGTATCCATTTTAGGTCATCTGCTAGAGATGCTCTCAAAGCCTGAGGACAGTTTTTACTTTCCGAGATGTAACACTATTGGATACATGTAAAACAATACAAATGAGAGCTAAAGAATATAAACTTAGATTGATTTCCTGG
This sequence comes from Urochloa ruziziensis, assembly GCA_015476505.1. Lineage (NCBI taxonomy): Eukaryota > Viridiplantae > Streptophyta > Magnoliopsida > Poales > Poaceae > Urochloa > Urochloa ruziziensis. Next base: position 63,469,160 of record CM027120.1, read on the forward strand.
GACAGGAGTTGTGAACCCACATGCCTCATCAAGATCCTACATGTTTCCTGATGATCGAGTTGTGAGTTGTATGTTTCAAAAACTTACGAAAGAGGGAATAATGCTGTCTACTTACTATCCTCGCAAATCCATTTTATCCGTCTACCCCCTTTTAACAAAATTTAGGCTCGATTTACTCGTCCAAACTATTTCAATTGTTCCAATCTACCTACTAATTAAAATTGTTTTTTATTTCTTCTTGTATATGTTAAGATTTTGGTTCAAATTCTACGTGGTGATAAAGAATGTGACTTCTCATATTAGAAAAATTCATAGAGTTTTTATGGTTATTTTCATAGGTTAGGAATATTTAATGCAAAATTGATCTTAGATATAACTAACTGCATAAAAATAACCATGAAAAATCCTAGATTATTTTCTAACATAGGGGTATCATATTACAAGACACCTCACACAAAAATTTTAACCTAAAACTCAACTTGTATAATAAAAAACAAAAGCAAGAAAACTCATTAGTGAACAGATTGGACCAACTGATAAATTAGTCCGGGAGAGTAAACCGAGTCTAGATTTTATTAGGTGGTTAAACCATACTTTAGCCTTGTTTGGGTCTACTCTAGCTAAGGGCTAGCTGGCTAATTGGTAGAACTTTCTATTAGCTAGCTAAAAATCGGTAACCATTAGTTGAGGTGTTTGATGCTTGTGGAGAGAAAATTGACCATACTACCCTTCTTTAAATGCATAACTTCTTTATATTAGGGGCAATTTGGTCTTTTAGCTCAATTAGTAGGGATTACTTGGATTCAACAAACTAGCTAGCAAGATACTTGGTTTTCCATTAGCTAGCAGTGCTTTTATCCGCTAAATTAATTAGCCTATTTGGATCTGTGCCATCTAAATTAGGTAGCTAGCCATTTGCTGGTGCATCCAAGAATTCTTTATGAATGGGTGAGACCTAGTAGTAAAATTGACCTTTTAAGACATACCTATATAATTCCATGTGTTGTACTACTACCACTGCACCCGCTCAGACTGACTGTATCTTCTACAATCCTATCACTACGTTCGTTTGTTAGAGTATGCAGCTGATTCCGATCCAGCCCGCTATACCCACGAGCCAGCACCCTACCAGGATCAGCTTCACTGGGGGCCACAACAACATGACTTTAAACCTAACTCAACCCAAAAGACTAGTCTGATTGGTGAGAGCTTCCCCCACTTTATATGTTGTGCTCCCCCACCATCAATTTTCGATGTCGGACTAAACCTAACAATCTTCCCTGTTACCAATCGAGCCCAACTCTACCATCACATATGATGAGGACATCCCAGCCATATGTAACCTCGATGCCTTGGTAACACCCAGTGCATCAGTTACGCCATATGTAACAGACTTTAACAAGAATTTTAAGCATCTACAACTATTTTGGTGGCCTCCGCATAACCCTCCGCTTCCTTGGCGTAACCCAACAAGATTCCTTCTTCTGTAAACTTGAGTAGAAGTAGAGTACATGACTTAGGCAGTATAACATTCTCATTAATATCAAAGTGTATCTCATAGAGGAATGCATGCACCTCTTGTTTTAATTGCTTAGCACAATTGGGAGTAACCGGTCGTTCATAGACATGTTCTTGTGTGTCTGATGCTTGGTTATGTGTAACTGGTCTTGCACTTGTTTCTTCTTGGTGTGTAACTAGTGCTGAACATGGTGTAACCGGTGGTGGAGCTCTTGTAGTAATAGGGTGTAACCAAGGCATCGATGTTACGTATGGATGGGATGTTCTTATCATCCTCCCCCTCTTGAAAAGGAGTCGTCCTCGACTCTTCTTGTTTGGTTGAAATGCTACAAGATTTACTTGTCCTCATTGCTGCCATGTCCATAAGTATTTCCTCAAAAATGCCTAGGTGTTTGAACTTGTATTCATACAATCCAAGTAGAACTTTTGCCTTATGGAAATAATCACAGTTGACATTAATTTTATCTATCATCTTGCAAAATTGGATGAGAGGTTCATATATCCTCATGCAGTCCTTGTCATTCTGCTTCTCTTGAAGCAGAGTCATCCCGAGCTCCTTATAACCTGAAGAAGAAAAACACAAAAGAAAAAATTTATATGAATGGTATACATATTGATAATCCATTTTGTCATTCTCTTTGTTTTGTAAAACATCATTATCAAGAAACGAAAAATAACATGGAGTTGGTTCATATTTCACCGTCATCATGATGTCCGCAGCCTGGTCCTAAGTCTAGCTCTCCAGTTACAAACAACCCCGCTTGACCCTATGGAGACGTTCGCGGGCTCCTTCATCATCGTGTGACCTTAGAGATGTTCTAGGTTTTTCGACCTTTGGCTCTGATACCAGAGTGTGCAATGAATTCCAATCCGACCCGCTATACCCACGAGTTGGCGAACCACCAGACCCTCCAAAGCCTACAACAACAAGGCCTAGGGTCTAACAATGAGTTGGGTTATAGGCCCCAGGCTTGGTTGTACTGGGCTCCGATGGACCTGAGCCTAGTGGGGTGCCAAATCATGGGTATAATCCGCTGTGCATTGTAACACTATTTCCTACTCAAGATTGGCGTCGATATCAGCTCTGGCAGACCACCTACAATGCATGCATGCGATGTGTAAGGAATCAATGCTTGTATAGCCAATGAGAAGAGGAGTGAATTAGGCACTTTCTAGTCCCTTAACCTATGGCAACCACTATTGACATTTGCAAACGTCGTCACTAGTTCCTCGGCAATGGTGTTAGAAATGTTTGTTGGCATTTCTTAGCGACACTACTAGAATTGTAACTCTAGCAGTGGCCCATGTTTTAAATAGCCGGCTATAGCTGCCGCTATAGCCGGATATAGCCTCTGGAAAGTTTTGAAGCTAGGAGATTACACTTTTGACGCTAAGGTTTACTGGGCGCTAATAGCCCGATATAGCCAGCTAAAACCGCTAAATAGGCAGGCATATAGCTGCTGCCGCTAAACCAGCCTGCCGGCCCAAAATCAAACATGGCCTCTCCAAATTCTAAATTCCAGCCCACGGCCCATCTATAGCACGTATACATAGCAGTTCTCTCAGTGGATAATGTAACCCTAGACATTTCCCCCTCTTTTCTCCACCGAAAAGAGGCGGCTGCGGCGGCGGCTGCTGCTGCGTCGACCAGCAGCGGCGGCAGCTGTGTGCCAGAGCCCAGGAAGACCACGCACACTCCCAGTCCCCAATACTCATCTGTGCTCTTTGTCTCTTCCCCGAGCAGCAGCAAGCAGCAGCGGTACAGGAACCGGCAGGCGCGGCGGCGGTGGTTGCGACGGCACGATTGGACGCGAGGAAGACAACCACAGGCCCTCTTTCCTCACTCCTTGGCGGCTCGGCGCTCGACTCTCTCCCCAAGCAGCAATGGCAACATCACAATGTCCCAGCCGGAGGAACAAACAGGCATGCTTTCTTCTTCTCTTACTGATAGATTGATAGATTCAGATTTTTTTTGCTGCAAGTTTGGTAGATCTTGTGGATACGTTGGTAATAATCTAGGACATAGAGGCAAGGTTCAATTTTTCTCTGTGCAATTAGCCAAATAGTGAATGAAACTGAGATAGTAATTAGTAGTATACATACATATCGAGTTGTGCAATGCAGTAGCAATTAGCATCTACCTCAGGAATTTTATACTTTTATTTGTAGATATCTTCAACACAATATAACTGCTGTATTGCATTTCTTTTGTTTCTTTCATAATTCATAGGTATACCATCAAGTGCTGCCTCTGCCTTAGTGACACATACAATGACACAAGCTATCAACCCAGATGACCCTGCATGGGCACATTGTTTCTGCCCAGACTTGACAAAGAAGCATTATGTGAAGTGCAAATATTGCGACAAGAAAGGCAGTGGTGGGATTACTAGAATGAAGTACCATCTTGCTGGCATTAAGGGCAAAAATGTTAGTAAGTGTGAGAAAGTTCCAACTCCAGTCAGAGAAGAGATGATTGCTTTGCTTTCGAAGAAGAGCTCTGAAAAGGAACAGAAAGCAAAGGAAAAGGCAAGGGATAGAGCTGAAATTGACATAGACCACTCAGATGGTGATAGTCATAGTGAAGAGGATTCTGAACATGGCAATGGAGTTCTTGTGCTGAAAACAAAGCCAACAAAGGAATCTAATAGCTCCACCGTGGCTGCTGGTGGTTCTATTGACAAGTACTACAAGCCTCCTTCTATAGAAGAGTCTGTCCACCATAACATGCAGAAAGGATTTAACGTCAGCAATAAGGTTCAGACAAAATTGTTGACTCAGAAAAGAGAAGAGAGAAGAGATAGAGTTTGTGAGTACATTTGACAATTCTTCTATGAAGCTAGCATTCCGCACAATGCAGCCACCCTTCCAAGCTTTGCATATATGCTTGAGGCCATTGGACAGTTTGGCAGAGGTTTGAAAGGCCCTAGTCCCTATGAGATGAGTGGACCATTCTTGCAGAAAAGGAAGCAGAAGGTGTTAGATGGATTCAAGAACCATAAGGAATCATGGGAGCTCACAAGTTGTACAGTAATGACGGATACATGGACAGACAGGAAAGGCAGGGAAGTAATGAATTTAGTTGTGCACAGTGCTAATGGGGTTATCTTCTTAGATTCAGTGGACTGCTCAGGTGAGAGGAAAGATGGCAAATATATCTTTGAGCTTGTGGACAAATGCATAGATGATATAGGGGAGGAACATGTTGTTCAAGTAGTGACTGATAATGCCAGTGTCAATATAGCAGCATCAAGTCTACTAACAGCCAAGAGACCATCAATTTTCTGGAATGGATGTGCTGCTCATTGCCTAGATCTCATGTTGGAGGATATAGGAAAGCTTGGACCAGTTGAGGAAACTATTGCTGGAGCAAAACAAGTTATTGTGTTCTTGTATGCTCATATAAGGGTGTTGGATTTGATGAGGAAATTTCTGAAAAAAGATCTGGTTCGCTCTGGTGTTACACGTTTTGCCACTGCTTATTTGAATCTGAAAAGCTTGTTGGACAATAAGAAAGACTTGCAAAGGCTATTCAGATCGGATGAGCTCAACGAGTTGGGCTACTTGAAGAAGGCCAAGGGGAAGAAAGCCAATAAAGTGGTGAAAATGGACAGCTTTTGGAAAAATGTTGACATGGCTGTGAACTTCTTTGAGCCATTAGCTAACGTGCTAAGGAGAATGGACAGTGATGTCCCATCAATGGGATTCCTCCATGGATTAATGCTTGAAGCCAAGAAGGAAATTTCTGAAAGGTTTGATAATGATGAGAGCCGCTTCAAAGTTGCTTGGGATATAATTGATAAGAAGTGGGATAGTAAGCTGAAGACTCCATTACATTTGGCAGGATACTATCTGAACCCCTACTTTTACTACCCAAAGAGATCACAGATTGAGCTTGATGGGTCCTTTAGAGCTGGTGTGATTGCATGTGTTACAAAGATGGTTGATGACGAAGCAACCCAAGACAGTATAATTCAAGAGCTCAACATGTACCAAGGAGAGCAAGGGTCATTTGGACATGAAATTGCCATACGACAGAGGAGAAACAAGAATTTCAATCCAGGTGAATAATTGAATCTAATATGATTGATGCATATCATCTTTTCTTGTCACCATTGTTTAACTCTTGACTTGTTGTGCAGCAACGTGCTGGCTTAACCATGGGACAAGCACACCAAACTTGAGGATATTGGCATCAAGGATTCTGAATTTGGCCTGCAGCTCTTCAGCTTGTGAGAGGAACTGGTCAGTTTTTGAACTGGTAAAAATAGAAAACAGTGGAAAATAGTTTTGTTTTCTTATTTTGTAGGAGTATGAGATTTACTGAACAATAATTTTGATGCTATGTGCTATGATTGTCAATTAGAGAGAAATAATAAATTGGCTGGACTAGTTTCTATGCTTCTCGCTGTCCCCAATAATTCACATTTGTAGACTAGTAACTTAAATCATCTATGCATGACCATTATTTCCAGGTTCATACAAAGAGGCGCAACAAGCTACTTCATGACAGGATGAGAGATCTTGTCTTTGTGAAATTTAATTCCAAACTAAGGAACAAGAAAGAGAACAAAAGCAGAGATCCTTTAGAGAAGGAAATAGATGATGTTGTGGGTGACAATGACAATGAATTCATTAATGGTATTGCACCTTTCCCAAGTGAGCTTCCTGAACAAGGGTCACAAGATGGAGCACCACAGGGAGAATCAACATCACAAGCAAAAGCACAACAAAAAAGAAAGAGGCCTATGCGCCCAAGGAAGAAGAAAGTTAGGAGTCTGCAGTCTTTGATGCGTGATGATTCAATGTAGCCTGAGTCTTCATCCGAGTCAGAAGATGGTGATGGCGATGTTTCAATGCAATCATCTAATTCCGATAAGTCTCCCTGTGTCTCTGATTCTGAGTTGTAGAGTGTAGCATTGACTCTGTCTTTTGTCCTGACAAACTCCATGTTATGTAAGTGTCATGTCTGGTAGGCTGATGAACACTGATGAACTAATGTTGTTGATGGTCAGGTGGATCTATTATTTTGTAGTGTAACGGCCTTGTACTGTAATGGCCTTATGATGTATGTACTCTTACGAAGGTTGGTGACCTGTTAATGGGCTTTGGTGTTAAATCTGTGAAGTTTGTTATGCAAAGTCCTTAGATTTTTTTCTTATTTTTACAAAAAGCCTAAATGGCTTAGCTATAGCTATAGCCGGCTATAGCTGCGCTTAGCTGTTTTGGAGACCAAAAGCTAAGAGCCTTAGCCCGCAATTTAAATCGTGGGCAGTGGTACCAGAAGATGCCTATGGTAATCTAACAAATGCAAAGGGAATCTGCAAGCGCACGGATATACCATTGTAGCACTTCACCTATGAGTATTCTCAAGGGTATCGTATTTTCCAAAGGAAGGCGGTCGGTTAAGAATATTGTTGCATACATGAATATAACAATAGCACGGATAGAATCATATACAAAGGACAAGGGTAAGACAATATGATAAGGGGTAGTGTGACACACATGGGATCAACTCAAGTCTAACTAGGGTAGGGATAAGGACTAAGAGTTAGCATCTAGGTTCTAAGGTACTTCCTATATATTGCACAGGTCAAGTTAGAGAAAGCAACATACACAAGAGTAGCCTAAGTCTATGCACCCAGGTATCGGGGAGATAGCCCCCCTCGCCACTTGCACATGTCGAGCTTGCTACTCATTTTTGAACTCCTACAGTGATACCCGAATGTGGGGGGTATTTTAGAGAGCCTTTTACCTATATGCCATTAAAAAAGATGGTTGTGACCTACATGCCATTAAAAAGTTACAACACACCCTGATGCCATCCACTCAAACTTTTTTTACCCTCAAGCCATTCTGTCTCCAGTCCGTGAGGTTCCCACCATTTGGGCGCACTGACAGGTGGGACCGGCCATGGAAATGTCCATATTGCCCTTGCCAGCATGTGGGACCCACACGTCAGGTTTTTTCTCCTCTCCCTCTCTCTCCACGCCATCTGCCTCCTCCTCCCCCTGCTTCTTGCTCCACCGCTCAAACCGCCGAGCTGCTCCTGCCTCCACCGCCGGCAACACCGTGCCTCCTCGCTCCCATTCATCCATTCGGGTGATGAAGCCTCCCGAGCTCCAAGTCAAGAAGCATCTCGTCTCCCTCATCAGCCTCGCTGTCTCCACCGTCGTCGGCCTCTGCGGCAGCGACGCGCGCCTCCTCATCGCGCGGGCCTCCCGCGACGCCGCCACGCTCGGATTCGTTGGCGAGGTCACGCGCGTCGACCCCACCGTGCTCCACCCCATCATCGGGTCGGGACACATCCCGGTCATCGCCACCGTGGCCACGGACGAGGTCGGATGGCGGCGCGCGCGGAGGGAGCAGGGGAGGTGGTGGCGCGGCCCACTCTTCACCACGCAGCCGTTGGGATCAAGCCCGCCCCTGCTCGATCCGAAAGAAGCGGAGGTTGGGAGAGGGAGGGGCGTTGGTGAGGCCGGCGGAGCGGCGGCCGACGCCAGGAAGGAAGGGCGCGGGGGAAGAGGGGCCGGCGGAGATCGAGAAGCTGGCACTGGGGAGTTGGGGCGCTGGAAAGAGGGTGGCGGTGGGGAGGGTGCGGCGTTGCCGACGCCGGAGGTAGGAGCGGCTCGGCGGATGCAGGAGCAAGAAGCAGGGGAGGAGGAGGCAGGCGGCGTGGAGAGAGAGGGAGAGGAGGAAAAAAAGAAACCTGATGTGTGGGCCCCACATGCTGACAGGGCAACATGGACATTTCCATAGCCGGTTCCACCTGTCAGTGCGCCCAAACGGTGAAAACCTCACGAACTGAAGACAGAATGGCTTGAGGGTCAAAAAAGTTTGAGTGGATGGCATCAGGGTACGTTGCAACTTTTTAGTGGTATGTAGGTCACACCCATCTTTTTTAATGGCATACAGGTAAAAGGCTCTATTTTAGAGGGTCCGACAGGGCTGTCACCACCTGCGGCCTACCCCGGCTAATCCATGTGGCACACTCATATCCACTTGTTGATTCCAACGCAAGCTCCATGCTCACATTGTTCACAACACGTTGACCATTCTGGACTATTAAGACTATAATCAACACAACCATAAGAACAGCCGATGAACCCATACCGTGGCATAGATCATGTATATTATTCAACGCATGAGACTATACTCTAACTGAACTAGAGCAAAGTCTAACATGTATGGGGGCACATGAGCCTAAGCTGTCGAAGCAACGGTATATGACTAACTCATGAGCATATAAGCCTAGCAACTTATGATAACTAGAACACAAGCACAACTAATTCATATCATAACTAAGACAAGCAATATATGAAGAAGATATATCATTGAAGTAGATCAAAGTCATCCTAGAACTAGAAGATACAAGAGCCATACCCTAGCTCCAAGATCAATTGGAACCTGAATAGAGCTACTCTAGCCTAACTCTACTAAGCCTAGAGCCTAAAGGAAGAGAATGACTGCCCAAGTCGTGTGTCTCAAATGTGAGCCCCTCCACTCATATTTATAGGCTCCAAGAGACTGTCCTCCGAGCGAATATTCGGAGTATCCACGGACAACCGACCTTCAGGACAGCACCATAAACCGCCACGTGGAAGGTGGAGATGAGGTGGCCTTAAGGCAGTTCGGCCGATCCTATGGTTCGGCCGAACCCCTGTGGGGCCCCTCGTGGTGTGCTTCTTCTTGGTGGCTGACATGTGGGTCCCTGTTGGCATCTGTTATGGTGTTGCAGAAAAGCCTTTGTATTTGTTAGGTATTATGATAAGAACTGTAGCAGTTCAAAAGTATTTAGAATATGGTCCCTAGTTCTTACGGTTTAAACCCTGAGCTTTCTAGAAATCATGCCTGAGGTCCTGGCTTGTTCTTTAGCATTGTGAACCTCGAGTGGATATGCATAATTATGTTTATGCCCTCAGTTTCTCATCGAAGACCAAGGCTTTGACGGTTCTGAGTAGAAGGGTTTTAAGGAAGGCTAGTGTTCTTGATCATTCCTGTTTTACCTATGGCATGCAATTTAATCACATTTATTTATTTATTTGCTTTCATTAAATTGATGGGTTCCTATTAAGGTGATACTTAGACTATGGTAGATGATGCTTAGTTTGCTCAACCGAGTTGGTGAAAGAATCACATGGTTATTTATTTACTATATGTTCCTTTATGCATATTAAATACAATATCATATCTCTTTAATCGGAACATGGAGCGACCATCTAGGAAAATAGTGCAACCATAAGTATAATTGGCTCCGATTTCGGCTATAATTGGAGACTCTAGTTTGTGATAGCATTACTCAAAAGGGGTAAGAAGGGGAGATTGTAGTTGGCTCTGATCTGCTCTATGATAGCTTCATAGTTTGAGATAGGTTTATGCATTGCGCTGATCATGAATCCTTGGGGAGCTATCCTTACTAGGGAATCTTCGTAAAGGCCTCATAGCATCCCTATGTAGTCACACCTCGATAGAACTTTTACATGGCTTATGGTGAATGTGTGCGACCTGTGCAGAGTGTAAAACTGATATATCAGTCGTGTTCACGGTTAAGAGCGGCGGACCCTCACATGAGTAATTCACTTGAATATAATTAAATCGTTGTTATTTATTTATGATCATGTTTATGCCGATGTTTTATATTGATTGTTGATTGGTATGAACTTATATTTGCTAGTAATTAGTTGCTTAATAAAATTTGACCAACTAAAAGTGCTAATTGCAGTTAACTCGTCAGTGTTCCACTTATAAAGGCTTGCATGTCATTGTTATTTTTACCTTGCTCAGTATGACATGTGCTCATGCTTCTCTTTTATTCATTGTAATGACATATCCGTATTTTCTCAAACCTGGAGAACTTTGAGGATTATCCTGGTGATTTTGAGGAGTTCTAGGCGAGTTCCCCAGTCAGCTGCCTGTGGAGATGGAGTTTTTTTTTTTTTGCTATGTTTCATAGTTATTAAACGAATGTTTATTCTTCTGCTAAGACATTTGAGTCAATCTGAGATGTAATAAATATTTTAATACTCTTTCGTTATGACACTGATTGTGGTTATTCACTTGTGACGTCTATTATATGTGTGTAACTTTGATCGTGGCACACATATATATGATCCATCCGTTTTCTCCCCAAAATCGGGTATGTCAAACCTTGGTGGCTACGATGTGTTGTTGATGTGTCTTGCTTTTCAAAGGACTCCTGCACACTCCTACAACTCAAAATGGGTGAGTAGAGGGGTATAAATAGGCCAATTACTCATGAGAGCCGTTGCCAAAAAGCATCCCAACGGCTAGTTTACTTTTCTATGTATTGGATGATCCGGTCGCTTCATCCAGTCACCCACCGGATCATCCTGTCCCTCTAGACCTGGTTCACTGTAGGTGCTGTGCCCCTCTGCTGCATTTACATCATTTGTTTGGCCGTTCATTCGATTCTTTCAAAAACTCCCCGATTGGATCATCCGGTCACCTTGTTTAAACTGAGAATTTAATTGTTGATCCTCTGTCAATTATCTGGTCGTTCATCCGATCACTATCGGATCATCCGGTCTAGCCCTTCTCCATGCGTCGCGGCTTGCAGCGTGTTTACATGCTCTCTGGTGGACACACAATATTTTCTTTATTTCATCGATGGACTTCATCTTCACTCGGTCGGATCGTCCTGTCGCCTTTGGATTCAATATCTAGAGCTGACCGGATCATCCCACAAATATGGCCATCGGATCATCCGGTCACCTATAGCTTTTCTGTTCATGTCCAGCGCAACCTATTTATCCGGTCCACTCAACTTGAGGTCGATCGGATCATCCGGTCATCTTTATCCAGCTGAGACTCATCCAATTCAAACCGCTTTGAGTGCTTAGCCAAATCCTTTTATTTTACAAGAAACCACTATTTGGATGACTCAAAATAATACTGTACTATTTGGATGAGAATACCGCGACTTTGATTTCATCCTTGAGACCTAAAAACCGACAAGTTACATGCTTGACAAACCATTAGTCCTAATTACTATGTTGTCATTCAACCACTAAAAGCACAACTATATGTTGGTTTCACGATGGCCCAGAGAAAGGTGACAAACCCATTTTGAAGCCACAGTGACAATATAAAAGGTGGTGCACTTGCCTAGTCGCACCGAGCTATACAAAATAATATTGTAGTGCTAAATAGCTCTGTTTTGCTGCCCAAAGCTGCTAAGATTTGGAAGACTGATTCAAAGTTATACATTTTTGGTGCACTTCTTAATCTTCTTCTGCTTTCCAAGATTTTTACCAAATACTTGCACTAAGTCATGGCCGGTTTACATACGTTTTGTTTGGGTTGCTTCCTTGCTGGGTCATTTTTACACATGATTTGACCTGGCTAAACGCTTTCGTTGTTTTACCTAAAAAATCCACACCAGCCAGCTGGGATCCACCGCGACGACAAACGTGGAGTTATCTTCGAGTCGTCCCAAGTTGGCTGCTTGCATATATTTGTAGTATGTGCAATATGCTTTTCCCATTGACTCGAAGTCTCCTATAAACCGAACTGGACTGAAGAACTACAAAAGTTCAATATAATTGTTTCATCTTTACAACGTTGGAATTATAATGACATAATCTTCCAAAATGGTACCTTACACAGCATATCGAGTTTCTGAATTTTCTCCCCGTGGCGGTGCAGTGCATAGAGGTTCATCCACTTATTAAGGGCACTGTCCCTTTATACTTCCGTTGGATACTTCTAGGAGGCACTGAAAAACGATACATGAAAGAAGATACGAAGTACATCATACTCAAGAGTGATTTATAGCTCAGGGAAGGAAGTTGCAAACCGGCATGCCCCCATTGAGCTCCAACACGTGCTCTCCAATGATCTAGTTTTTTAAGGTTGCAGAGCAATGCAAGGTAGATGGTCTTTCATCCCTGATATATATTAGGTAGGGAACGGGTCTAAGATGTGTTTGGTTGTAGGGATGAAACGGCTATATTTCTTATTTGATTGAAAGGATAAACTGACTCAACTTCTCTGTTCCCCCCTATCGCTTCAAGGTTCGTGCGGCCTGTCCTGGCATCTTTGTCACTGCGGCTGCCTCCACCACGGTTGCTAACCTTATCGTTCTTCGAGGGTCTTGCTCTTACGGTTCTCTTAGCCTAGCCATCTTCCCTCGCCTCTCCTTGGCAGAGTCCTTCCTCGCCGGCGTTGCGGCCGGCAGGGACGCCGCCGCCCAGACCGCGCCCAAGGATTTCAAAATTCAAAACCCTGAATTCCCGGACAAGAGCCGGTATGGGCCGTCGGCCCATGAAACTGGGCCGTCCAGAGGTATCGTCTCTCCATCAACAGCCGTTCCCTGCACTCCGCCACCTGCTCACTGGGATAGCTCGACGCGGCAGATCGGTGTGCAGTCATGGCAGCTTGAATGCGCTGGTCCCCACGGGATCTCTCCTCTTCGATCTATGCGGATAAATCTCGCTAGCTTCGACTTCAAGACCGCTGACCTTCCCTCTTGCATCAGTAGAAAGCAACCTGACCTTTCAGTTCGAACCTGGCCAGAGCGCGCCGCTGGCCACAGTCACGCCGCTGTGCACTGGCGCGCCGTCCGCCGCTCCGTCGCCTCAACCATCCTATCCCTGTGCGGCGCGCCCATACCTCCTGGCTTTTCTCTCCCCCCCCCCCCCCCCCCCCCCCCCCCCCCCCCCCGGGCCCTTTAAATGGGGTCTTCTTCGCGCACTAACTCTTCCACCACCTGAAACACAGTGCTTTCGTTGTTTGGGTACTGATCGTGATCATCGGGTTGCCTAGTGCCGGGAACCAGGATGCGTTGGCGGTCTGTCGGCGACCGCGGCGGCGTGTGCTCCGCCCTCGTTCCTCGTTATGTTTTACCTTTGCTCGCTCTGTTTGTTCCTCACCAGTTCCACCTTGTTGTAACTCGTCCGTGTCTGTTAGGAGGTAGAGACACTCCTTGTAACTGCCGACCTGTCTCACGTGCCGTTCAGTGCTCAATGTTATGTTCTTTCTGTTACTGGTGTGTCTCTTGTTTCTCCCATGAATGGTTGTACCTTCTCTTGCGTCTCTTGGAACGTTCGAGGCCTCGGCGATGCTGAAAAGTGTGGCAAGGTTCTAACTGAGCTTATCTCTGCCCGGCCATCGTTGGTGGCTCTTCAAGAAACCAAACTCGAGTCTATAACCACCTCTAAATCATCTAGCTTCCTTCCCTCTCGTCTTAACCAGTACGAGCTCGTCCCGGCGACAGGAGCTTCAGGTGGGATCCTATCAGCTTGGGACTGATCAACCTTCAGTCTTCTCTCCACTGAGCAACGTAGCTTCTCCCTCACGTGCATGCTCTCCTTCCTTGCGGATGGTTCCACCTTCGCCTTCACCAGCATCTACGCCCCCGCGAATCACTCCGACAAAGCTGCATTCTTACAAGAGCTATCTACGTCCTCCCCTGGCGACTCGATTCCCTGGCTTCTTCTTGGGGATTTCAACCTCACTCCAGAAGACAAGAACAATTCAAACTTCCATGCCTCTGAAGCTGCTCTCTTCAACGACACCCTACACGACTTGGGTTTAATTGAGCTCCCCCTTCTGGACCGTGCGTACACTTGGTCCAACAAGCGGGATATCCCCACCCTAGTAAAGCTTGATCGAGCCTTCATCAACTTAGCCTGGGATGAGCACTTCCCTAACTCCACCCTCTCCTCCCTCACGCGCTTCACCTCGGACCACGTTCCTCTTAAGTTGGTTGCTTCCACAACTATTCCCCGCTCGAAACTTTTTCGGTTTGAAAATTCTTGGCTCCTTTCACCTCTTTTCCGTCAGGCCTTGGGTGGAGTTGTTCGTGGGCCTCCGCCACAGCAGACTCAGCCCACTTTCACTCGTCACCTCAAAAGCTGCCGACAATCTTGCCGCTCGTGGGCCAAGCAACGAGGGCCGATTCATCAGCGCGAGAAGGATACAAAAATTCTGGTCACCGCGCTCGATCTTCTTGAGGAGTGCCGCCCGCTGTCCACGGCCGAGCGAACCCTCCGATCCCTAGGAATGGACGCCCTGGACCTGCTCGCCAAGGAAAAACTTGCTCTGTGGCGCCAACGTTTCTCCATCAAACTAGCTATCCAGGGGGATGAGAACACACGTTATTTTCATGCCTCGGCCACCCAGCGCAGGCGAAAGAATCTCATCAACATGCTTGAGGCTGATGGCCAAGAACACACCTCTCATGGCGCAAAAGCTACTATCCTTCACGACTTCTACCACTCTCTTCTCGATGCGCCGCTGCCTTCGTCTTGGGGATTCTCCTTACGCACCCTTTACCCATCCCTTTCGGTCGATGGTGCTTCTCTCTCCACCCCTTTTACTAGGGATGAAATTCGCTCGGCCCTCTTCGCCATGGACGCCAATGCCAGTCCTGGTCCGGATGGTTTTGGGCCTTCTTTCTATAAAGTTTTCTGGCCCGAACTTGAACCGCGACTGCTGCACCTCTTTGATCAATTTACAATAACTCTGCTGATCTTGACGCTTTGAACCGGGTACACCTTGTTCTCATCCCAAAGAAAACAGATGCACGCACCGCTGATGCTTTTCGTCCAATCTCTCTCAAAACTGCCCAATGAAGTTGTTCACAAAAATTATGGCCAATCGGCTTCGACCTTGCATCCCTAACCTAGTCGACGCCGATCAGACTGGTTTTGTTCACGGGAGATCCATCGCAGAGAAATATGTTTACGCTACGGACCTCTTGTCATGCTGTCATCGACGCCGCTCACCGACGACCGTACTAAAATTGGACTTCCGTAAAGCTTTCGATTCTATCTCCTGGGATAGCCTCGATGCCATTCTATCTGTTAGGGGGTTCGACGACCGCTAGCGCAACTGGGTTAGCACCATCCTACACACTGGCAAAACTTCAATCCTCCTAAATGGAGTCCCGGGGAGCTGGATCCAGTGCCGCCGAGATCTCCGTCAGGGAGATCCACTCTCCCCTTTCCTCTTCATTATCGTTGCCGACGTCCTCCAGAGACTCATCCTTCAGGCAGGCCGTGATGGTAGGCTGGTTCACCCCCTTGAACCCTCTCTCCCGTGTCCAGTCTTGCAGTACGCAGACGACACTCTTATTCTCGTCCGAGGAGATACCAGTGCAATCAACCATCTCAAAACCGTGCTCAACTTATTCTCTGAAGCAACAGGGTTGGTGATTAATTTTCACAAATCCACCTTCGTCCCCATGAACATAGACGAGCCTACCTCGCTTCAAATGGCGACCACCCTCGGCTGTCCTGTCTCTACCTTCCCACAGACATACCTCGGGCTTCCACTGTCACCAACCCGCCTGCTGGCTCCTGACTTTGCTCCACTGATTGCCTCTTTCGATCGCTACCTGGCTGGCTGGAAGGCACGACTGCTAAGCGCTGGTGGACGCCTTGTGCTCACTAATGCGGTGCTCGACAGTTTGGCAGTCTACTTCATGAGCTCGCTTCCCCTCCCAGTTACTGTACGAGAAACTATTGATGCACGACGCCGATCCTTTCTCTGGACGGCGCAAGCTGTCTTATTGCCTGGGAGAAGGTACGCCTTCCTCGCGACGAATGGGGCTTGGGAGTGAAAGGTCTGGATACTCAAAATCACTGCCTTCTGATGAAATTTGTTCACCGGTACCTTGGTCCTGCTCAACCTCCCTGGAAATGTTGGGTACGCTCCAACCTGACACACAGCCTGGGTCAGCGCCGCCCAGAAAGCTTCCTCGCTAGCCTAATCCATGATGAGCTCCCCAGGTACCGGTCCATCACCTCGGTTGTTCACGGAGACGGCCGCACCACGTCCTTCTGGCTGGACCACTGGGACGGATCAGCGCCACTCTCCGAGCGGTTCCCATCCCTGTACTCGCATAGTACTGATCCACACTGCTCCCTGTACTCTGTGCTAGCAGAAGGGATTCGTGTTCAAAACCGCCTGACACAAACAGCTCGTTCTGAACTTACAACTCTTCAGGCCATTTTGGCCAATGTCAACCTATCTGAACATCCGGACACGAGGCTACTCCTCACCCAGCCACCAACTGCATACACTTCTTTTTTTTGAAAGATAACTGCATACACTTCTCGTGCAGCATACGCCCTGCTTCATGGTACTGGCGTGCGAGACGCCGGGGCTGCCATCATTTGGTCAACTCGTTTGCCGTCTCGTGTGAAATTTTTCGCTTGGCTCCTCTATAACTCACGTTTACAGACCAGAGCTAACCTACACCACAAACATATCCGCAAGCGTGAGGAATCAAACTGCCAAAGATGCCCATAAATCTTGGAGACAGACACACACATTTTTTCCTCCTGCCCGGCACCGGCAGCAGTTGCTTTCTGGGGGAAACTCCACCTTCGTGCCGAGGAAAATGATGTCTGTACCCCTTGGATATCTACGGCCCCAAACAACCTCCCCCGATCTGTCTGGCCGGACATCATTCTAATTCTCGTTCGACAACTCTGGCTGTCCCGAAATGCTCTTATCTTCGACAGTCGGGACCTCGATGCTACCTGCACCCTGCGTGGAGCAATACGGAATATGGAGACTTGGAAGTACCGATACAAGAGACGGCGACAGGAAATGGAAGCTTGGGTAGTCTACCTCAAGACCAAACTGTAATCTTGCTTTTATGCTACTCCTCACCCCCTTATACCTCTTCCCATCGGAATGCCGAGGTTTGCTGTACTGCGCGCCTCGCGCTTGTTTTCGAATGAATGAAGTAAGTGGGGCTCTGCCCCCCTGAATGTTTCGAAAAAAAAAAAGGATAAACTGACTCCAACTCAGTTACCACACGTTGAATACGGGCTGGGTCCGCCTGTAAGTAACAATCCAGTGCCCCTCTCTCCCTTTCCTTCTGCTCTGCACAAAGAACGTGCCGATGCCACTGCCGATGAAAACGCCAGCTGCACGGTGCATGACGCCACAGTAGATAACCTTTTTATGACCCGCGGTGTTAAGAGTATTTATTTCCTCCATCTAATAAAATAGTGCTACTTTAGCATTAAAAAGAAGTCTCGCAAAGAGTGGCGTGTTAGATATTGCACCACTTTTATGCATGGCAAGTTGTTAAATTTGATTTCTCGCCATCCTCGATAACATGCATGCGTCATATTGTGCACGCCAATAAGTGGTATGATTTCTCATCCAAAGGGCATGTACAGCGAGCGTCGTCAGGTTGTCTACAAGGATTTCCAAGTAGGTTTCGATGCTGATGCGGAGCGAAGTTAGTTGGGAGAGGACGTTGCTGTCATCTCGCGCGCTTCGTACAACGCCGTTCCAGATCGTCTACGTTCGCGCGCCACCAACTGTACTGCCGTACGACCATGGCAGTGCCCGCACGGACGCCGTCGACATGATGCTCTCCGACCGCAACACGACGACATTATGATGCCCATCATCGCGCACTGGAGTTCCAGGCGACTGGGTCTGGCTTCGTCTTCTCCTCCGACCCACCCAGTCACTCGCTCCAGCAAGTCAAGGCAAGTTCGGTCCGCGCGATACGCCGGACCTTACAAGGTCGTGGAACGCATCAGCGAGGTGGCCTATCGCCTACAGCTACCGGATCATGCCCACATACATGATGTCTTCCACGTCGCCGTGCTGAAGCCCTTCCATGGTGAACCTCCATCCTCGACACCACCCCTGCCACCACTACAGAACAGCCGTATCCTGCCACAACCTGAAAAGGCTACGCGGGCGTGCTTGCGCCGCGGAACGTGGCAGGTTCTGATCAAGTGGGCTGGCATGCCCGTCGGCGATTCGACTTGGGAGCCGCTCGATGCATTCCGTGCAGAGCACCCTTCATTCCAGCTCGAGGACGAGCTGTTTGTCGGGGGAGGGAGAGATGTTATGGTCGGTAACGTGTTCCAGAGGAGGGCCAGGAAGCGTGACAATAGCGGCTAGGAACACGTCATGCGCGTCGTGCGAACGTGGGAGCGGCAGGAGCCTCTGCGAGTCCGCGAGTCAGTTGTGTCGGATCTTTTGATTTGTGTTGGTTATTGTAGCGTCGAGTATATGTAATGGACATCGTTGTTAAATGAAGGAGCTGGAGATTGAGTCAATCTCTACAACCCTTGCAACTGCCTTCGTGTTCATTGCGCCAGAGAGCTCGACGCCGGCCGCCAGGACGGCGCCGCGCCCTTGCCGCCGTCGTTTGCCATCCCCTCGTCCCCCAACTTCACATGACTACTTCCTGAGAAGACCGAGCTCTAACAGTGGGCTTCAGGGCATATAGAAGGCAAATGATGCTCAATTTCCTATCTTTTCTGGGGTATCAATAGCATCAAGATACAAGTTACATGGTATGGCAAATAATATTATTGTTGTCAGACTAAATAAATTCTTGAAGAATCTCTCAATTGTCAGGATACAAGTTACATGGCAAAATAACAATGCAGTCGTTCTTTGCACATAATTCTTTAAAAAAACTTTGATGTCATTAATGCAGCAGCTCATGGTACAAATGAATTAGTAAGGTTCCCCTTGCAACGCAGAAGTGGCTGCTCAAGGAGTTACAGAATTGCTAGATGTGGATGAACAAATTGAAACAAATGTTGTGCAGACACACAGGACGCAACACAAGGATCTCCAGAGCTAGGCAAACTGTATGCCTGTCAAACATTCTCGTCGCCGATGGTGATGGTTGCTGGTGTAGCTGATGTTGTGCGATGAGAGCCACCATTGTTATCGCCACCGGTGATGGTCGTCGCCGGTGTCGTGCAATCTGCTCCATCACTGTTGTCTCCTTCCTCTTGCGGCCCTGCCTTCTCATTGTCGTCACCGGTGATGGTCATCACTGGTGTAGCCAGTGTTGTTGTGCAATCCGAACCAGTACCAGCACCATTGCTGCCTCCTTCCTCATGTATCTCATTCCTCTCATTCTCATTACCAGTAACTACCGTCGCCGGTGTTGTCGCCGACGTAGTGCAAGCAGCACCACTGCCGTCGTCTCCTTGCTCCGGCACCTCCGCCCTCTGCATCTTCTGCGCCAAGGTTTCCACCCCCATGAAGGACTGGAGCAACCAGATGTAGGAGAGGTACTCCCCGCCCTTTCCCAGGCTCTTGGCGTGAAGGTACCCTCTGCACCTGCTGGCAGAGAAGCAGAGCATCTCCACCCACACTCCCTCGACCACCTTCCACATTTTCTTATCGTTGCCTTTGCATAGATCCATGAGGTCCTTGGAGAGCGTCCAAGCGTCCTGAGCGACGCCTCCACCTTCCATACTGCCGCTCTTAAGCTTCTGGATTATCTTCTTGGCGAGCTCCTCCTGCTGGAGCGCCGTTTTCTTCTTTGTAGGCTCTCCCTCGTCCTCCAAAGGTACTATGTCTTTGAGGTTCTCGTATGCAGCTTTGAATAGTCTGGGCCTGGCGCCAGTCATCAGCATCTCCGGATTGGTGAACAGAAGGTACGCCATGTAGTTGGAGATCACCCTGCTGTGATGGGTGGCGTCGCCGCCGGTGCCCCCGCGTTCGCAGTAACAGAATTCTGTGGCGAGGTGCCAGAGGAGGATGCTCTCGTCGAACGGTCTCCGTAGGCTCCCCCACAGGATCTTGCTGCCACCAAACCCCTCGCTCTTGAGGATCCAGTGGCCTCGGTTGTCGTTGAATGCTCTGTTGGTGGCTGCTCCCGATCTGTCCTTCCACATTTCAATGTATTCTTTGACAAGCTCTGTGATGTCTTCAGACGACTTGTATGGTTCCATACACCAGAGCTGGTCGAGGTATTCCTTGCAACCCAGGAAGGCCATGACCATCGTAAGAATCCAGTGCTTCCTGTCGCGGGCCAAGTAGCCTATGAGGTTGTACTGGGCAATTTGATCAGGCCAATTTAATAAATCATCCTTGGAACCAGAAGCATTTATCAGACAACAAACAATAGAAAAAAGAACCAATGGCACAATGTACTCCAAAGCAGCAGTACAGGACAACAGGGTATACGTAACCTTGACGTCGACGCTGTTGTAAGATTTTTTGTGGCTCATGTGGAAGAGCCCGAGGGCCGCGAATATCATGGGATTGACCGCCAACCGCAGCCAGGTACCAAAACGCATCCAAGCCTTGCGCTTCAAAAGAAAGAGTTCTATCACAATACTACTACCGGATACATGTGCCTTCTTGGTGTAGAGTCTTCTGAAGGAGCGAGTGAGAGCTGCTCGCAATTCGCCATGAGAGGGGTATCGGTTTGCCCAATCTTTGTCGCATGTCCTATTAGGTACCATATCTACAAATAGATAGTATAGCTCATCGCTTTCCAAGAATTCACCAACATTGTCATGTCCCGTCGTGTTAGTTTGCGTTTGCACGCGCCTGTCTCTAATGCTCATCAGGCTACCAATGCTAGCTCTCTTGAGAGCCACCGGCTTCTCAAGGCATTTAAGAATCCCCGCGACGAAAATCAAAATCGCTGCTCCCAACAATTTCTTGTCCCCTGACCATGACTTCTGGAACACATAGATGGCAACAGCGGCCTGAGACATGTGGGAGACAAATGTGAGCATACATTGTAATTACATTACTGTCGTAAATAAAAAGAGTCAATTTTATGGGGTCCATTAACTTTTACCCCGTCCCATCTAGATCCGTTAACTAAAAACCGGTCATTTGGGTCCATAATCTATTAAATTGTCTCATCTAGGTCCAAACCTCTCCACAAATGCAGTATTAGCCTACGTTTTTGCAAAACACCCCCTTAGCTCTCATTTCTTCTCCACTCCACACCCCTCCTTCCCATCCCTCACCCAATCTCTTCTCTCTCCCCTCCCAACTCCAGCGGCCATGGCGGGGAGCTCATCCAGGGCCTACCGTGGGCCGCTCAACTTTCCCCGTCGCCGTCTCCCTTGATCTACGCTGGGAAGAAGAAAGAAGCTCCTGCTCTGCCCCTTCTCTTCCCCTCCGTCAGCGCTCAAGCCCTGCGCGCCAGCGGCAGGCCCTGGAGGAGCTCCTCGCCATGGCCGCTGGAGGTGGGAGGGGGGGGGGGGGGAGTGGGTGAGGGATGGGAGGGAGGGGTGTGGACGGGTATTTTGTAAAAAACGTAGGCTAGCTAATATTGCATTTGTGGAGAGGTTTAGACCTAGATGGGACGATTTAATAGATTATGAACCTAGGTGACCAGTTTTTTTAGTTAACAGAACTAGATGCGACGGGGTACAAGTTAATAGACCCCAATAAAATTTACTCTAAATAAAAATTTGGCATACTTAAGTTTGTTTAGGAAATTGCACTGCCTACTGGCAAGAATCATACCCGCAAAAACCACTAACATGTACATACATTTTATTTAAAATTTCCATTCAGAAATCTATACATACAATTTTTCATTCAGAAATTCTATACTAATCATAGATTCCAAGGCAATTCCCATAAAAAATAATATAAAAATATGTGTACTAATACATATCTGTAAGGGTGGAGAAGAGAGAAAAATATATTCCATCAATTTCAAATTCTAAGACATTTTGACTTTTCTAGATACATAGCTTTTGCTATACATCTAGATATAAGTCATGTCTAGAAACATAGTTGTATCTTGAAAAACAAAATTCTTTATAATTTGAAATGGAGGAAGTAACAAAGTACATTTCAAGCTGCACGTATCCAAAACCCAAATAATAAATCTAGCACGAACCTGAGATACTGCTGTAAGGACATGCCGCCTCCATAGCTCGTTGTCTTCGATGTTATAGGCTGTAATGACATCCACTCCACCCAAGTGCACCAAGAGGATGGGTGCCCATAATGCCTCCAAGCTGGCGTCATCACGGTGGGTGGAAACCCATTCTTGCTTCCTGTGGCGGTTGAAGAGGGCAGCCAACGCATATATTGCTACAGCATCACTGCCGAGGTAGACTAACCAGATGATGAATCTGAACCAATTTGGGATATACGACCTACGAAAAGCGGCGGCCAAGTAGAGGAAGTATTGGAGGAAGAGGCTGGCTAGGACGAGGACTCGCAGTTGCCAATCCTCCCACCATTGCACTGCCTCTGAGAAATCCATCCTCGATGCCACCCACTCACCCTCCTCCCAATGCAACTCTTGATTTGTTTCTCAAAGATGGAATGCTAGTCTACACACATTCGGTGAAGTGGATGCAAGTTTGCTGCGATCTATAGGACTCGCTCACGTGGTTGTACTTGTACGTCGGTGAGATTTGGCACGCTTTCTTTCTGTCATTGGTTTTCCGTTGCTCACGCAAGCATCGCTTCTTTGCGTGGCTGCTGGTTCAGAATAAGGTGCTCACGGCTGGTGGGGTTGCGGGATCGATGCGGGGGGCTCGACGGCTTGGGCCCCTTGGTCGGCATGGCACGCGCGAGGCCACTTCTAAGGCCGTACGTGCTCGCGACAAGCGGCGGCGTCCGCGGGGTTCAGTTTTCCGTTGCAAAGTCCACGTCTGAGCGGCAATCGTGACAGTTTTCCCTTGCATGAGTGCCTGATGTTACCCAAAATGGTTTGAAGCTGCGTAGAGTTAAAACCAGATCCGGTGCAGTCCCTACCGCCGCATCAAGATACAAGTTACAAGGCATGAAAATAATGGAATTGTCCTTCATTAAATTCTTCAAAAACCGATTCTCAATTGTATCAGGATACAAATTATTGTTCTTGCACTGATTATCAATTGTCCTTTAACAAATTCTTCAAAAACTGATTCTCAATTCTTTCAAAAAATAGGAGGAAATTAGTATGGCAGCTCATAGCACAAATCAGATAATCAGTTAGCCAGGTTCCTGTGAGCACATCAATATGAAGGTTCACGTGAATCTTGTCCACTAGAATCCCCTCGGAGCACACAGGGAAGTGGCTGCTCTAGGAAAAAAAGGATCAGCAAAGTTGCTGAACTCTTACCAAGAAAATCGGACCTACTCAAACATGGATTGCAGACCTACCTGTTGTGAAACTTAGAAAGAGAACTTGAATCCTCCGCTCTTCGCATCTGCAGCGGAATCCCAGAATGTTGCTTTCTTCTTCCGAGCAGCGACCTTCTGCTGCGCCTCCATCTGAAGCTGATTGATCATGCCAGGGTGAGCGGCCTCGATGGCACCACGGAACTTGTCGTGCAGGTTCACTCTGTCCTTGGTCCCTGAGACGAGCTCACTTGCATTGGGCTTCTTAAGAAAGTCAAGAACATTCAACAAATTCCTCCTGGATGTTTTGCAGGAAAGAAAGATGTGAATCAACATTTGCAACCGAAATTTTTTAATGAAAATAGCACAAAACTTCACACATAAGTTGCATACTGCTGACAGTGTCAAGGTAATAATTAGAAATGAGTCAAGAATTCTTTGCTATATGGATGAAGAAGTCTAGTGAAATTTTGCACGACCTCGAAATAACATAAACGGAGGACCAGCTAGCACCAAGTTCACAGAACAAACAAGATCCAAGGATAGAACAAACAAGATCCAAGGATAGCCAGACAATGTACAAAACAAACAAGATAGATACTTCAGGTATGCAGACAGTTAAATAAAGATAATTGGACAATGTTAGTTCAAAGGGGAATGCCCAGATTGAGCTCAGTAGACAATATTTTCAGTTAGTGCTTGCATTGCATACAGGTTGCTTCCCACACAAAATAACTTAGCTTCATGGTTGCTCCATTTCTAGTCTGAACCCTTAAGACTGTTCAATTTTGCGAGTAAAGGACAATACCAGGAGACTTAGGTTCTTAGGTATGTTGGACCCAAAAGACAATTCTCATAGATTGGATACTGAAGACATGACGCTTTAGGTTAAATCAATTATTTTTTCTTTAATTTGTGTACAGCCATAAATGGTACAATGGCAACAAGACCTACATCTTGCAGGGTTAAAGTGAGATAAATGTAATTAAGTTGAAGCATACACGATCAACACAGATTTCCTGCGAGCAAAAATATGTTTTAGTATAGAACACTAGTGTCCTTTGAAATTGTATTGAGTATTGGAATCCCATCTAATTCTGACTGAAGCTCAGTTTGTGAAATGGTATGACAGGAGAAAAAAAGCATTCCTATATAAGAGTGCAACTATATGCTAAGATTGAAAAAGAAATTATTCATGCTTATGGTGACTGCTTAACAGAAGTGAACATCAATGTATATGACATGATTACAGAAAAAACAATGAAATGGTTTGCACAGTGAAATCTAACCTGCTGACATAATTCTGGGTAATGGCAATGGACTCCTCAAGATTGATCACCAAATGCCACCATCCATTTGGCACAAAAACCACCTCCCCAGCTCTGCACACACACTCGATTGGCCTCTTCTCCCAGGTCTTGCAAGCTCCATAGAAGTTCATGAACCATTCCATGATAGAAACAGGGCTGGTGACCTCTGCTCCATCAGCACTTGGGTGAACACCAGGCGGCACAACCTCTGGTGGAAACATCACCCACTTCTTGGACCCTTTAATGATAGCATTCCATGCTGATGTCGAATTTGGGTCAACATGGAACGACGACCCTGACCCAGCTGGTCCAATGATAACCCATTTGTAATCCGGCCTCTCATCCCCAAGAACACTGAACAGGTCCTCCCTGAAGTACACCGGCACCTCATAATCCCTCCCCATCTCCGGCACCTTCTCCGCAAACTTGGAATCAAATAGGTATAATGGCCTCTCCTCCTGCACATTGTCAGCATACCTGAAGTACCTATCCAGTGTCATGCTCACCGGCCCAACCGCAAACTCCTTACCCGCCGAGATCTCCAGCAGGTACTCCCTGTTCCATTTCTGCAACGCCGGCCAGCTCTCAATGCACCCCTCAAGCAGCACCGGCCTATTGGGCTCCTCGACCTCGGCGATGAACTGCTCCACGGACACGCCGCGGCAGCGCTCGATGTTGTCCCGGGCCAGCCACTCGTGCCGCATCTCCATGTTGGCGCAGAGCCAGCTCTGGAAGAGGTAGTCGGAGTAGAACCCCCGGATCTTGAGCGCGCGCGGCGGGATGAGGTGGTGGGCCCCCCGGCCGCCGGAGGCCGCGGAGATGTAGTAGGTGGCGCGCCATGACCCGGCGAAGTCGAACCCACCGCCGAGCTCGTCGAGGACGAGGGCCCGCCAGAGCGGGTCGTGCGCGGACACGACGTAGAGCGCCTTGGAGCACGCCGAGAGCGCGGCGAGGTCGCGCGCCGGCAGTAGGCCCAGGATGTCGAGGAGGAGGTCGTCCGGCAGCGGGCGGAGCGCGCCGAGCCCCGCGTCGCGGAGGTTGGCGCCCGGGGTGGAGGCGAGGAAGAGGTTTCCCAGCGGCTCGACGAGGCAGCCGATGTCCCGGACGGAGGCGGAGGCGGATGCCTTCAGATGGAAGGACGGGTCTCCGGCATGCTCCTTTGGGTGACTGCGGATGCGGCGGCGCTTGGATTTGCTCTTCGGCTTGAGGGGGAGGAGCGCGTGGAAGGCGCCCGGCATCCTCGGCTCTGGCGGCACGGCGGCGGCGGCGGCGGCGGGACGGGGGAGGAGAAGGAGAGTTCGGTGGGTTAAGGTTTTGGGGGGAGAGGCTAAAAGGTGCGATCAGAGATGGACGGACGAGATCGAGTGTGTGCGGGGTAATAAATTAATCTCTCTTCTTGCAGCAATAATCGTCCTTTTTCCATGCCGTTTCGCGAAATTTTTTTCGAGTACGTTCCTTCACATGCATGACATATTAAATGTAGTCAAAAAAATAACCCATTATATGGATGGAGTGTACTTCGCGAGACGAATCTAATGAGCCTAGTTAGGTCGTGATTAGACAATAAATTGCTACAGTAAACATGTGCTAATGACGGATTAATTAGACTCATTAGGTTCGTCTTGCGATTTACTGACAGAATCT
Source organism: Urochloa ruziziensis (assembly GCA_015476505.1). NCBI lineage: Eukaryota > Viridiplantae > Streptophyta > Magnoliopsida > Poales > Poaceae > Urochloa > Urochloa ruziziensis. The sequence continues at coordinate 63,495,472 of CM027120.1, forward strand.
GTAATTAGTTTTGTAATTAGTCTATATTTAATACTTCAAATGTGTGCCCGACATACTCGAAAAAAATTTCGCGTTTCATCTAAACAGGGCACATGTGTTCGTGTCTCTTCATGCAGTAAAAAAAAAGAAGAAGAATATTTCCATCTAAGTAAGGTCGAAGTCATGAAGATGGTCCTCAAATGCAACAATATAGGTCAAATTATATCTCAAAAAATATTTAAATTACCTCATCATTTAAATATGACTAAAGCAACAGATAACTTCTAAACTATTTTTGGTTTAGGAACAACCTAAATTCTCATCCTTTAATAAAATTTATCATTTTTGTTTTTCCATTTGAAAAGCTTTAAAATAAATAATTTTGAAGTGATAGCATCTTTTTTTCTTCAAATTACATGGTATAACAGTGCACACACTCTCACCCCCTATGAACGTAGGCATGCAAGTCCTACTACCACGAGCATCTTCGAAAACCGAGCTGGCACATCTTCGCGGTTGACAAACACCACATGTGCCTTGTTGTGGACCAAAACGTTGCTTACCACTTAAAGCACAACACCGTTAAATGCTAAAATATTCATTTTCACGCGGAGTCGAATGCTGGATATGATGTGCCATTGAGGCTCCTGTAACTACTTAGTCTACAGGCCTTTTGCAAGTGATAGCAGATTTAATATTTATATTAGAAGAATATAATGTTACCTTTTATCTTTATCTTTTGTAATTTTTAATTTGTATCATTTGGTTTAAATTATTTCATTATATATTCTAGTCTATCAAAATAATAATGGAAACAATAATTTACTTTAGCATAAGTTATAGTGTCCGTAAGCTCCTCACAAAAAAATTATTTAAAAGTAAATAATTCCACATGTAAATAGAAAAAAAGATAAATGATCATTTGTTTCGCGTACAAGTACTGCTACTTATGAGATCACATGGTTCAAATTATTTGTGCTGTTATTTAACAAATGGTAGAATCAGAATAGTACCTGTGACATACTTGAAGTGTTTTCCTTCTAATACTACCCTACAATATCAAGTTAATTAATTCCAATATTTTACTACTCGATCTAACACAAATAAAATTCAGCTTGATTTTTAGGATAGTTTAAATCAAATTGATAGCTACAAGCATGGGGACCACTGAAATGCAGGGCTACATGGGAAAGTAGTGAGATCTGTTTTTCTAATAATGGAAAAGAGGTTCCAGTTATTATTTATTAACAATTGTTGCCAAATACCATGCTGATTGCACAATTTAAATAACCACTTACTAAGTAAGCAATTATTTTGTTTTTTTTTTCAATTTTGCATACCTAGCCATTTTGTTCTTTTGGTTGTCACAAAGGGTATGATTGGTTGAGTTTCAATATTTGCCCAACCAAAATCAAGACATGCCAAAAGTAATTGACAATCAATTGGTTCATTGCCAATAAATTGGCACGCTAAGTTTCTAGCCAAAACTACAACAAAAAACTAATTTTTTTTGGAAGTCAGAAGTAGGAAAAATATTGGTTATTCATACTTTGACACCAAACCAAATGAATGCCCAATTTTTTTTGCCCTTGTTTTGTCATGTCCTTATTTTTGCATGCCTTGATTTTGGCCAATCTTGATATATAATAACCTATTTGCTTAAGTTTTCTCCCGAAGACTTTAAAAAGGAACATCATAAATATCAGTAAAATTTATAGGACTGAATTGATCAGAACCAGCCTACATCCTATTGATAATAACTTGTCTTTTGATCCACTTAATCTCTTTTCAAATCTATCCTTGATGAATTTATGTTCATCCAGTCATTGTTACTCAATTTCGTATGAGGAATTGGGATGCTAAAGTAGCGAAAGGGGTATGTTCCCATCCTACAGCCAAATAGTATTTAAAATTCTCATTCATATTTCAGTCAAAAAAAATCTCATTCATATTATTTTGCTTGTCGAAAGCAGAAGATTTCACTTTTGTGAAAATTAACTTTGAGATCATATAGTTGTTCAAATACACCTAGCAACATTTCTTAAAAAAAGAGGCACATAGCAACAATTTCATATTCATTGCTTTGCCAATATCATGGTCTATTAGGAGAGGTATGTTAAGTAATTAATGGGGTGTGCATCTATAACAACGTATACTAAAGCTCCTGATTTTTGAGCCCCCTCATTGATTGTGGCCCCACATGGGACCCATAGGTACTGTAGATGGAGTGGGGCTCACGGTGGCCCCACACGGGACCCACATGCACTGTAGCCAAAATGGGCCCATAAACTATTTATGTTTGGGACCCACATGTACTGTTCAATTTTTTTGCTTGAGCTTCTTACCCTTCTTTGTTTATTTACTCCCAATATTTGTTTTTTTTAAAACATTATGCAAATAGCATTTCAATTTCTTTTTCTTTATTCATGCAAATAATCATGAACTCTGTGTTACACTTTTGTCCTCACTGCAAAATCTGTCTACGGGCCTAGCTCATCACGTAGAACGGGCTCGCATACGCATAGCACCTCTGTTACACTTTTGCCCTCGCTTTGTGTAAGGTTAATATGGAGATGCTGTGTTTCGAACGATAATGATTATAAGCTGGCTCTCACCTCTCTATATTTCCAAGGTGGTACTAAACCCACCAACTACAACCACATGTACCTATGTTTAAATGCAGTAGCATTGAGTTGATGGACTAGTGTTGTTGAGTATGCATGGATCGGGAAGACGGCTGGAAAGTATGGGGATTTAGTTTGCCATTTGATCTTCAAAAAATATATAGGACTAGAAAATGATTACACCACCAATACATTTTTTCTCTTTAGTTACTAGAAGTATTTTTTGGCAGTAAGTTTGATAGAAACAATCTTACAAAAAAAAATTGCAGAACAAGCAACCTTACATCTCTCTAACTAGTTTTTCATATGTGCCAGTCTGTTTGTCAAACAATGTTGTCACTACTTGTTGCCCCTGAAGCCCATCTGTTTCTGGTGCCTATGCCACCCTCATGTATGCCTTCTTGCAGCTCTGTTCGCTGCATCTTCTCCGCCAAGGTCTCCATCCCCATGTAGGATAGCAGGAGCCAGACGTAGGAGAGGTACTCCCCACCCTTGCCCAAGCTCTTGGCGTGCAGGTATCCTCTGCACCTGCCGGCAGAGAAGCAGAGCATCTCTACCCACACACCCTGGATCACCCTCCACATCTTGCCCTTGTCTTCACCTTGTAAAACAGGATTATTCATCAGCTCCTGAGCAATTTCCCAAGCATGAACAACCACACTTGGACCCTCCTTATCCTTAGCTTTACGGATTATATTCTGGGCGATCTCTTTGTCACCTAGAGGAGACTTCTCGTCCAGTGTCATGCCCTCGAGTTCATTGTATGTATCTCTGAATAGGCTGCGCCTGGCACCGGGCATCAACATCTCTGGATTGACGAACAACAGGTACACCATGTAGTTGGACATCTCCCTGCTGCAACGGGCGGCTTCTTGAGCTGCAGGTGGGATGTCCATGGCCATGCTATGGAAGCAGAAATCCGTGGCGAGGTGCCAGAGGAGGACGCTCTCGTCGAACGGCCTGCCCAGGCTCCAACCAAGGTTACCAAGCAGTCCCTTGCGGTCGAGAGTCCACTGGCCCCTGTTGTCATTGAACTTGCGATAAGTGGTTATGTCATTTATCTGCAGGTGCCATCCAACTCTGATGTAGCCATGGATGAGCTTGGTGATGTTGCTTGATGACCTGGACGGCTTCATGCACCAGAGCTGGTCGAGGAAGTCCTTGCAGACTAGCAAGGTTGCCAGCTTCATGAGGTTCCTGTGCTTCCTGTTGCGGGCTAAGTACCCAATGAGGTTGTACTGGTGAACTTGGTCGGACCATATTCCCTCACCTTGTTGCTCACCCATGTTTCTTCGAGAGGACAGGCAATAAGCTATGTCAGGAGACGCTACGCAAGCCATAGTCAACTCCAGGACAAGTGTGAGGAATAGCAAAGCATATGTGATGTTAAAATCGGTGTGGTTATAAGAAGCTAGTACTTGTCTGTGAATGATGTAGTTGTTTATTGTCGCCATCATGACTCCTACTATCCAGCCTGCAGCTACCACCCGTACAGAGGCAAGAAATTTAAGAAACTTTAGCTTCTTGTCTAGTTGAATGGAACGCAGCTCTCCTGGGCTTTCAGAAAAGAGAGTCTTTAGCTGCTGCAAATCACTCAGCAGCGATTCCTTCGTGTAGAATCGATCAAACGTTTCCGAGAGGCCACATTGTACCAAATGATGCACCTCGTCTGGATTTTGTAACAGATGTTTATTCACAAAGCTAAGCCGATCAGAATATGCTGGTGCAAGGTCTACGAATAGACCAAAGACCTTTTCCATATCCACATTATTGACTTCAATATTATTCCTGAAGGGTCTGTTGAACAGTATTTTGATACGCTGAATGGATTGCTGATCCACATGGTCGACCTGAAAATACTGCACTGCAGCTCCTATGTATTCACGAAGGGAATTAATCTGTCCATTAGCTTCCGAGCCAGAAGAGTCCACGAGGCTATTGATGCTCACTCTCTTCAAGTCCCATGGTTTCAGTAAGCATCTGAGAATCCCAGGGAGCAACAATAACGTTGCTGTCATCACGGTATTCTGATTTCTTGACCACGACTTGCAAAGCGCATAGATAGTAACAGTGACCTGGATGAACACGATGAAAAAGAAAAAAACATAAATATAGGCTAGTTAGATCTCACTAGTCTATAAACGCATGATTTTGCACATACATGCTACTTGTTTTAAGAAAAATAATAGATAGAAAATTTCATGTATAAATGTAGGGCCCGCAACTCATCAATGCAAGTTGCTTGCTTTTCTTTCGTGTATATTTTCTTATCCTCCCACCATTGCACTGCCTCTGAGAAATCCATTCTTCGCTCTGCTGTTCTGAACAGACACCGCGCTATTGGTACCCTTAAGTACACTTTGAGATGCCGACTTGCCATTGACAACTTGTAATTTCTTACCCCAAGTTTGAAATAGCGCGTACTGTGGCGAGTGTGCTGCAGGGCTCGTTCCCACGCCTCTTTCTTTTGTTTTTAGAAGACTTGGTCAAACGCATCGCATCCACAAACATATAGTCGGGCCACATCTGCTTCAATAAACCAGAACAAACGTGTTGGTCGTGGGAGCGATTTTTAAGCCCTCACGCGCTGCATTTAGGCCAGTGTTTCTGTTTTCTTTTTCTCGTGGACAAGCAGTCAACGTCTCACTGGAATCAAACGACCTTGCCCATGTTGGCGTGTTCTTTCTCCAATCGACTAGAAGTCAACGTCTCACTGCAATCAATAATTTATTTTGCAGGCCTTGACTTTTCGTAAATATCTGTTTTCGTGTGTGCATTATTGTTTGTGCCGACAGGTAGGTGTCATACCGGCGAGGCCGACCTTGAGCTGACGACCGAGGAACTCTCGTTATTGTTTGGAGGCCGCTGAGAGTGCCCTTATAATTTAATATAACACCAGCAGGGGCGAGACCCCTCCTGTTTCTTAAAAAAAAAAGAGTGCCGCGAGCTCGCGCGCCGGGAGGAGGCCCAGGACGTCCAGGAAGAGGTCGTCAGGGAGCGGGCGGAGCGCGCCGAGACCCGCGTTGTGGAGGTTTGCGGTTCTCATGAAATAGACTATACCATGTCTTGTTTTAACTAGTAGTTCGAGAAAATGAACATGGTACTTTTTTCCAATTTTGGAGGGATATTTTTCAAATGGAGACCTTTCAAAGTTCTACTACCGAATTTATGAGTACCAAACCGCCCATTAAAATGGGAATGAGCTGAATAGGAATAAGTCTACTTAACCCCCTAACATATCAAGGTTGGTCTACATAACCCCCTAACTTATAAAACCAGGTATTGTACCCCCTAAAGTATTGAATACCGTCTAAATAACCCACTTGGGCTGTTTTGAAGGTGGTTTTTGCCACCATGGACCATGACATGGCACTGACTTAGGAAGACAAATCACACGTGGACCTTCTGAGTTCATCTCTCTTAACCTGACTCACACGTCAGTTCTCTTCTCTCTTCTCTAATCCCCCCTCTCTCTCTCCCTACCCCCACAGACTACAAGGATGCTAATCCCAGGTGCCGCCAGATGTCGGTGTTCTACCGTCGATCCTACCGAGGGGTATCCCGAGGTAGTAGAATTTCAGGTGGGTTTCGCCGAGATCAGGAACGCAAAGGCAAAGAGACTCAGGATTTTAGACAGGTTCGGGCCGCTTAGGAGGCGTAATACCCTACGTCCTGTGTGGTGATTGGTATTGATGAGATCGTGTTTTGGAGAGGGTCCCTGCCCAGCCTTATATACACGGCGGGCAGAGTTACAAGGTAGGTTTAGGATAGAATCCTAACCAATTACTACTCGGAGATTACTCTAAAAGGCAATCCGAGTAGTTTACAAGTCATACGACTGGTTTCGAAATCGAGAAGAGTCCTTGCAGTACTCTACTCGTGTTCTTCACGCCTGGTACGACTCTATCTGGGGACAATCCATGCGCCCTGTGGGCCCATGGTCGTACCTCCAACAAGCCCCCAAGCGCTTCATCGTCGAGTATCGTCAACCGAGTGCTTGCCAAGCCAATCGAGTGCTTCTTCAAGTTCTTCGAGTGCTTGATCAGTCTTGGACAAGTCTTGGTTGTCACGAGGCCATGAGGTGCTTAAGCCCAGTTATTCTGATTAAATCAGTAGTCTTCAAAATATTATATGGTGTGCGATAAGAATCGCACTCCATATGGAGTAGCCCCCGAGCCTTAAGTTGAATCGAAGAATCAGGTTGAGGGTCCACAGAATCTTGAATCTTCATCTTGTGCTTGAAATGTGCAATTTTGGAAAATTGCACTTGATATCAAGTAGCCCCCGAGCCTTGGGTTGAATCAACGAATCAAGCCGAGGGTCTTGATTTAAGTCTTCAGTCTTCAGAAAAAAATAAAATCAGCAGTCGATGTATATCGCCTACCAGCCCCTGAGCCTTGAAACGACTCAGAATGATCAATTCAAGGGTCCAGCGAGCTTTAGGGTGTTTCAAATCATCCTGGAGATCATCATCCGAGTGGTAATTTGCACCCAGAAATAGTAGTCATATCCAATCATCTTGGAGATCTTCTTCCGAGTGGTTTTCTTGTACCCAGCCCCCGAGCATAGGAGCCAGCGGAGATGCATCGAGTAGTATGTAGTCGAAGTAGCCACCATCAATAGAGTAGCAGAACAGAGGAGGTCGTGGTTGACTTGTCACGCCGCGATCTCCCCAAAATCAGGAGTCAGGAGTCAGGTGCCAATGTAGTCGATGTCCCATCATTGTTACTTGGCGACTCAAATATGCTAGAGAAAGACAACTAGGTAAGCCTGATGGCTAACCGAGTTGTAATTTTAGCGTCAGCCCCCGAGCCTGGAAGCTGGTGAAGATGTGATAACATGCTGTGCGGCCTAGGAAGTTGTCATCCAACAAAGTACTCGGCACTTGGCCAATTTTGTTAGAATAAAATAAAAATAATTGAAACAAGTAACTTAGCTTGTCTGGTGTCGTTTGTCGATGAAGCCGACTAGTTCAGAGTTCATCACGAGCATATTGCTGATGCAGCAGTCCCGCGGCACAAGCTGAAGTTGAACCTTGTCTTGATAACTTGCAACGGGTTGAGGCGACCACCATATTGATGAATTCCATTGATCATGATGCACCCTAAGAGTCATCCAAACCACTCTTGCAGTGTTTTCAGGAAGCCCCCGGCAAGTTGTACTCATTTGGCAAGTTGCACTTCAAAGCACTTGATAACTGGTACTTGAAGATCACTACTCATGTTGTGGAGTAGACTCTAGAGTACTTTTAAATAATTACTCAGAGATTCGAAATCACTACTCTTTTTTTGTGGAGTAGACTCTGGAGTACTTTCAAATAAGTACTCAGAGATTTTAGATTACTACTCATCTTGCCGAGTAGACTCTGTAGTACTTTCAAATAAGTACTCAAAGATTTGAAATCACTACTCTTCTTGCCGAGTAGACTCTGTAGTACTTTCAAATAAGTACTCAAAGATTTAAAATAACCACTCGTGGGTAGTTGCTTTATAAGGCTAGCTGGCCTCTACAGGTGTTCAGCCTGGTCTTAGTTAGAACTAAGTACTCAGGGATCCTGGAAAGTAGTCATGTGAGCTACTCTTCGGATTTTGACCGATGTATACTTTGCTGAATCAACAAGTATCAAAGGGAACTCCGGAAGTATTAGGAGCTAAGGTAGTCGTATAAGCCACCAAAGCATGAACGAAGCCAACAGACTGCGGATCAATTGCTGAGAATACTGCACTTTATTGATGAAATTTCAAAATATGGTACAGACTCTTTATGTATTCAGACAAAGATCCTAAGCATAGAACTTGTGTAGATGCTCGATGTTCCATGAATCCTTCTCTTCGACGCCTTCACTGTTCTTCAAACGATATGACCCGGGTCCTGTCACCTTGTGTACGATGAAAGGTCCTTCCCAGCGGGACATAAGCTTGTGCATACCCGTGGTCTTCTGTATCCTTCGCAATACTAAGTCGCCAACGTTGAACGAGCGCTCTTGGACGTTTCTGTCATGATAGCGCCGGACTCCCTGGAGATATCGAGTGGATCTTAACAAAGCTCCACAGCGTTCCTCCTCGATCAAGTCGAGCTCCAGTCGTCTTGTGTCATCAGCAACTCCTTTGTCGTATTGCTCGATTCTTGAGGACTTATACATCAAGTCTACTGGCAGGATAGCCTCAGATCCATACACTAGAAAGTATGGCGAGTGGCCGGTTGGCTTGCAAGGCTGAGTTCGAAGCCCCCAGACTACTTGTGGCAACTCGTAGATCCACTTGCCGCCATATTTCTTGTCGTGCTCGTACAGTCGCTTCTTCAGGCCATCAAGGATCAAACCATTGGCTCTCTCGACTTGTCCATTGGCCTTGGGGTGAGCTACTGATGCGTGGATTACTTCGATGCCGTGCCTCTCACAGTGGTCCTTGAACTCGTAGCTATTGAAATTGGAACCCAAATCTGTGATGATACGATGAGGACAGCCATACCTGACCATCAGATCACTGATGAACCCCTTAGCCTTAGCCGCAGATATGTCCGTGACTGGTTTGACTTCTATCCACTTGGTAAACTTGTCGATCGCAACTAGCACATGTGTGAAGTTGCCTGGAGCAGTCGTAAGCTTACCAATCATGTCGAGTCCCCAGCATGCGAACAGCCAAGAGGGAGGAATAGCAATAAGCTTGTGAGCAGGCACGTGTTGCTGCCTGGCGAAGAATTGGCACCCAGGGCACTTGCGGACGATCTCTTCCGCATCTTGCAGAGCCGTGGGCCAATAATAAGCCGCTCTGAATGCCTTGCCCACCATTGTTCTTGATCCTGTGTGATTGCCGCATGCGCCTTCATGAATTTCTTCCAAGATACCCTTGCCTCTTGCTCTCGGGACACACTTCATGGCAATATCAGTGTAGAGTCCTCGCCTGTAGAGCTGATCGCTGATGAGTAGATAGTTCTTCGATCTCCGGACGACTTGTTCAGCTTCAGTCTTGTTTAAAGGCAGGGTCTTGTTCTTGATGTACTCGATGAACGGGATACGCCAGTCTTCTTCGATCACCAACACCTCTCGATCTGGTCCATGTCCGTCATGTGACGGTGTGGACTTGTCGATGGTTCTTTTGTGGAGCTCCTGGACGAAAACTTCTGCTGGAACTTCCGCATGAGTGGATCCAAGCTTGGAGAGTACGTCAGCAGCGACGTTGTCATCTCGGACCACCCAATGGTACTCGAGCCCTGAGAATTTGTTCTCGAGCTTGCGCACAGCTTCGCAGTAAGCGTCCATGTTCTCCTTCTGGCGATCCCAATCCTTGTTGCAGTGGTTGATGACGACAGAGGAGTCGCCGTACACCATCAGCCTCTTGATTCCCAGAGAAATTGCGAGTCGTAGACCATGTAGCAAGGCCTCGTACTCAGCTTCATTGTTGGACACCTTCCAAAAGATTTGCAGCACATATTTGAGTTGATCTCCCTTGGGCGAGATAAAAAGCACTCCCGCGCCGGCGCCTTCGAGTTTCAGGGAGCCATCGAAGTACATGGTCCATTGCTCCGGTCTGCCGACGGGGATGTCCACTTGATTCTCGCGCCACTCTGCCATGAAGTCTGCCAGCACCTGCGACTTGATGGCCTTCTTGGATTTGAACTCGATGCTGAGGGCGCCAAGCTCGACGGCCCACTTTGGAATTCTCCCGGTCGCGTCCGGGTTATGTAGAATGTCGCCCAAGCCAAACTCTGTCACCACCGTGATAGTGTACGTGTCAAAGTAATGGCGCAGCTTCCTTGATGTGATGAGTATAGCGTAGAGTAGTTTTTGCACTGCTGGGTATCGAACTTTGGACTCCGTGAGTACTTCACTGACGAAGTAAACCGGCCTCTGCACAGGATATGCAAGATTGTCCTCGGCGCGCTCGACTACCAAGACAGTGCTCACCACATGAGTCGTTGCTGCGATGTAGAGCAGCAATTCCTTGTCGTCGTCTTGCGGGGCAGTCAGGATTGGCGGGGTTTGAAGATGTTGCTGGAGATCCGCCAATGCTGCTGCTGCTTCTTCGTTCCACTGGAACTTGTCGCCTTTCTTGAGTAGCTTGAAGAAGGGGAGGCCCCTTTGTCCAAGTCGTGAGATGAATCGGTGTAGTGCCGCCATTGTGGGGCATGCCCGTGAAATGGAGCTCCCCAAGTACCTGCATTAGCCCTGGAAGTCCTAATGCAAGTAGTTCTTCACAAGCGGTATCGAAAACCATCATCGAATAACTTTTTATTCATAATTTACATCAATGTACAGCTTAGAGTCTGTACAAAGCTACAAGCGGGCCTCAAGGCCTCCGCTTATTCAGAAAATATAAAACTACCAGTACTATGTAGAGCCTCAGCATCGCGGTGGAGCACGTCACCATTCCGAGCCTTCGTCACCTGCGCCGTCTTCGGTGAAGTCCTCTGGTATGAAGTGGAAGCAAGGGTGAGCACTCCTGTCAGGGGTACTCAGCAAGTCCCAAAGTAATTTAATAGATTAAGTTTGGTCCTGGAGGGGCATAACCTCCCTACCAGTCCCGGTTAGTGAACAGAGGTATATCAACCTGCGGTAAGGGAAATCCGCGGGTCATGCTCATTTTAGTGAATCTAATCGACGGGGACTTTTACCAATTGGACTCTTGCCGGAGTCACAGCTATCCAGATAGGTTTGTCGCTCTGCAGAGGTCGTACTTTCCTGTCCCGCATTCGGTCAGCCGGTACCGTGTACTTTGGCGGTACTGCCCTACGAGATCCATTCCCACCAGCGTCTATCACTAGACAGCCACTCCCTAGCTCTGTCCACGGAAACTGTTGGGGCCCAAGTAGGAGTCACGCACGTCCACACAGGGACCTTCCCGGGGAAAGATTCTTGATGCATCAAGAAAATATCGTGGCACTCTGCCACTGGGTCCTCCCGACCCTATCACCTGCGACTCGTACCGGCCAGACCCAGCCCTCTGTCGGGGTCTGTCTCCAAGAGTCCCGTTGCCCACCGTGGCCCCTTGGGACAGTTTACTAAAGCTGGCTAGTGGGGTGCGGATCAAGGCCTCACATAAATAAGCATTCCCGAAGGCCATGCTTTTTTGGCATGCGGGACTGTACTAGGCAATGGAAAGATTCTCCCGCGAACCGGTCCTTAGTGGCGACCCGAAGTGGCTCTTAGGACAGAATCCCCTTCCTTGGGATCTTCCTTCCACTCCCCGGTCTAAAGTAAAGACGGTGCAATCAAGTTCCGGTTCTCCAATTTCAATTATCCAGCATGCGTATATACAAAAGTAATTTCCATAATTATTATTGTGGGCGGGACTTGCCTTGTCCAGCGTCGGGGTCGTCCCCTGCTTCCTCTTCGTAGTCTGGATCCTCGGCGTTGTTCTCCGGGTCGGAGTCTGTAGTTAGTCACACAAATCAATACATCAATCAAGGGTTAACGGGCGATTTCCGTAACTGGATTTAAACCTAAGAGAGAGGTGCCTATTTAATCTAGGGTTTGTGGGTGAGATTTTTGGGAAAGAAATGTATTTCTAGGCTTAAGAATTATTCTAGGATTTTTGGTGAATTTTTGGGAATTTTTGGAAAGCTCTAAGGTGGAGAATTAACTTCTTGTGTGCATTTGGCCGGGTGTACCTAGCAATTTAGCCAGGGGAGGGAGAGACAGACAGGCGGGGCCCGCGGGGCGCGGCCCGGGCTTGTCACTGTGCTGTGGTCCGTGGACTACGGCCCATGGACCCGCGACCTCCTTGGGTCAGTGGTCCACGAAGACCGGGTGTAGGGAGGGGAGTGAGGGCGAGTTGGCGGTCGCGGTGGCGGGCTGTGCCGCTGGCCTGTGGGCCCGCGGCCAGCGTGGCTGCCACGCGGCTGCCAGCGGGGCTGAACGGAGGGGAGCGGCGGCGAGTGACGGCGGAGGCAGGGGCGCTTGCTGGAGTTGAGCGCCCCGGCCATGCTGGGTCGCGGGAACGGCCGCGGCTTGGTGGAGAGGGGAAGGGCGATACGGCGGCGCGGCTGGGCATGCTCTGGCGGAGCGGCGCGGCCCGTAGCGGCGGCGCACGCTCGCCGGAGTTTGAGCGGCGGGCGGCGCAAAAGAGAAAGGCACGAGGAGGGGGTGTCGACCTCTGGGGAGCGGTGGAGACGCGACTGGTGGTGCACTGAGCACGGCGGCGTGCTCAGGCGCGGTGGCAGATGGCCAGGACCCCCCAGCGGGTCGCCGGAGTGCGGCGGCGCTCGGGGTCCGGCGGTGCAGGGCCAGCGGCGCAAGGGGAGGGGAAAAGGGAGCAGCGGCGAGGCAGCGGCGCGGGGAAACTTACCGGAGTGCGGCGGTGCAGCCTCCGGCGTGGCCTCAGCGGGTCCCTCGCGGCGGCGGGGCAGCAAGTGCTCGGCCGGCGCCGGCGAGCGCGCGGGTGTGGTGTGGGGAGCGGCTGTGTGGGGATGAGGCTCTGAGGAAGCGCGCCCGGGGCTATTTATAGCCCGGGGATGAGCTCCCGGAGCCTCACCGGCGCTTCCCCGGCCGGACGCGTGGCGAGGAGGCGGCACGGGGCGGCGACGCGTGCCCCCGGCGGCGAGCTCCGCACGGAGCCGCAGGGCGCGGTCGGCGCCGCATTCGTGGTGCGGTGGAGGGCCGTGGGGGTGACACGCGTTGCGCGCGTCCCCCTAGGCTCGATCCACGCCGGTGGAGGCGGATCGAGCGGCCGCGACGGCGGGGTTGAGCGCGGCGGCGAGAAGTAGGAGAAGGGGGATGGATGGTGACGTCAGCGCGACGTCACCAGGGAGGAGCAACGCGCGCGCGGAGGAGTTGGAGGGGGCAAACCGGACTTCGGTAAAGGGAGGCGGGGGCTGGTTTGGGCCGCGGCGAGCGGAGGAAGGCGGGTTGGGTTGGTGGGCCGGCGGGCAGGTTTCGGCCCAGGGTGAGGTTTTCCCCTTTTTCATTTTTTTGTTTCCCTTTTTCTTTTCTATTTTGAGTTTGAATTTGAATTTGAGTTCCATTTCAAATTTAACTTTGGATTTTTGGATGGTTTCTGGGGTTTAGAATTTTCCTAAGGTTAGAACAAGCATATGCATATGGTTGGTTTCAAAATGCTCTAATGCATTATCCTATTAAAGTTAGTCTAGTTTTTAATATTAAAAATACTTTTAATGTTCTTTTTAAATGCTTTCTAATTTTAGGGTGTCACAGACCTACCCCACTTAAAGTGAATCTCGTCCTCGAGATTCGTCTGGTTCCTGGAATAGATACGGAAATTCTTTTCTGAGATTTTCTTCTTTTTCCCACGTGGCTTCTGGTTCGGTATGGTTGCTCCATTGTACTCGGCAAAACTTAGCCGCAGTCCTTCGAGTTTGTCTGATGGTCGTATCCAATATTCGCGTGGGTCTTTCTTGATACCTCAAATCTGGTTGTAAATCTACCATTTCTGGAGCTGTTTGTTCCTCCGGTATTCTTAAGCATTTCTTTAGTTGAGATACATGAAATACCGGGTGTATATCTCCCAGTTCTTCTGGTAATGCTAATCGATAGGCTACCTTCCCAATTCTATTCAATATCCGGTAGGGGCCGATATATCGGGGTGCTAACTTTCCTTTGATTTGGAATCTTCGTGTTCCTCGGATCGGAGCTACTTTCAGATACACATAGTCATTGACTTCGAAAGTCAATTCTTTTCTTCGGGTATCAGCATAACTTTTCTGCCGATTTTGTGCTATCTTTAGATTCTCCTGTACCTGTCTGGTTTTCTCTTCAGCATCCCGTTGTATAGCTGGCCCGAATAATGATCTTTCTCCTGTCTCTGACCACAGTAAGGGAGTTCTACACTTTCTGCCGTACAAGGCTTCAAAGGGTGACATTTGCAGACTGGCTTGGTAGCTATTGTTGTATGAGAATTCTGCGTATGCTAGGCTTTCTTCCCAGTCCTTTCCATATGTCAAAACGCAAGCTCATAGCATATCCTCTAGTATTTGATTTACCCGTTCGGTTTGTCCATCAGTTTGCGGGTGGTATGCCGAGCTATAATCCAGGGTGGATCCTAAACTTTTATGCAGGGTTCTCCAGAAAGTGGAAGTAAACTGGGGCCCTCGATCTGTTACTATCCTCTTAGGTACTCCATGAAGCTTTAAAATATTGTCTATATATAGCCAGGCTAACTTGTCACCTCCATGAGTTGTCTTGACAGGAAGGAAATGAGCAACCTTAGTTAGCCGGTCCACAATTACCCAGATCGAGTCATTTCCTTTAGCTGTCCTGGGTAAGCCAACGATAAAATCCATACTAATTTCTTCCCATTTCCATTCAGGTATGGGTAAGGGTTGCAGTAATCCGGCTGGCTTCTGGTGCTCCGCTTTAACGGTCCTGCAGATGTGACAACTGGCTACATACTCGGCTATGTCTCTTTTCATGCCTGGCCACCAGTAGGATTCTCTGAGGTCTTGATACATCTTGGTGGATCCAGGATGTATAGAATAGGCTGAGTTATGAGCTTCATTCATGATCGTTTTGCGTAACTCATCCTGGGGTGGTACGCATATTCGATTTCGAAAGTAGAGGGTGCCTTCTTTATCCAGTCGAAGGTCTGGCCCTTTTCCAAGCCCAATGGAATCCTGAAGCAGCATGATCTCCTTGCTTCTTTTCTGAGCCTCTTTAATTTGCATTTGGAGTAGAGGCTGTAAATGTATGTTAGCAAGATATCCAAAGGGTATCACTTGCAGATTTAAAGCTCGCATCTCCTGGGCTAACTTTTCTGGTCGGTAGCTGGACTTCCGGCTTAAGGCATCGGCTACCGTGTTTGCTTTTCCTGGGTGGTATCGTAGTTGTATGTCGTAATCTTTCATCAATTCCAGCCATCTTCGTTGCCTTAGGTTCAACTCCTTTTGTGTGAAGATGTACTTAAGACTTTTGTGGTCCGTATAGATGTCACATCGTTTGCCCAATAGATAGTGTCTCCAAATTTTTAGGGCATGAACAACTGAAGCCAATTCCAAATCATGGGTAGGGTAGTTCACTTCGTGGGTCTTCAGTTGTCGTGATGCATAGGCTATTACTCTTTCGTTCTGCATGAGAACTGCTCCTAGTCCTTTGCGAGAAGCGTCACAATATATCACGAAGTTCTGATATATGTCTGGCAAAGCTAATACAGGGGCGGTTATCAACCTTTGCTTCAGCTCTTGAAAGCTATTCTCACAAGCCACTGTCCATTTGAACTTTACCTTTTCCCCGGTTAGTTCTGTCATAGGTTTGGCTAGGCGGGAGAATCCTTTAATAAATCTTCGGTAGTAGCCGGCTAATCCCAGGAAACTTCGCACCTCATGCACATTTCGTGGTTGTTGCCATTCCATAACGGCTTCGACTTTGGCAGGATCCACTTCGACACCTCGTTGGGTTATGACATGCCCAAGGAAAGCGATTTTCTCTAGCCAGAATTCGCATTTACTAAATTTGGCATATAACTTATGCTCTCGCAATCTTCCCAGAACAATCCTGAGGTGCTTTTCATGTTCTTCGGCCGTTTTGGAGTAAACTAATATGTCATCTATGAATACCACTACAAACTTGTCCAATTCTCCCATGAATACTTTGTTCATCAAGTTCATGAAGTATGCCGGAGCGTTAGTCAGACCAAAGGGGAGAACGGTATACTCGTATTGGCCATATCTTGTTACGAAAGCTGTCTTTGGTATATCATCCCATCGAAGTTTGAGCTGATAATATCCAGACCTAAGGTCTATCTTAGAGAAGTATTTTGCTCCCTTCAGTTGATCGAATAGATCATCGATCCTTGGCAACGGGTACTTATTTTTGATAGTGACCTCATTAAGCGATCGATAGTCGACACACATCCTCAAGGTTCCATCTTTCTTTTTCACGAATAACACCGGTGATCCCCAGGGTGAAGAACTCGGGCGTATAAACTCCTTTTCCAACAGATCCTTAAGTTGCTTCTTCAGTTCTTCCAATTCATCGATAGCCATTCTATACGGTCTTTTAGCTATCGGGGCGGTGCCTGGTAATAGGTCTATAACAAATTCCACATCTCGATCTGGGGATAATCCAGGTAACTCTTCTGGAAAAACATCGAGATATTCTCTAACCACCGGTATTTGCTCTATCATAGTTACATCCATTTGATAGATCATGGTAGATATATTCTTATTTTGCACCTGGCATTGTACCCTCTGATGGCTAGGGGTAGTAAGAGTGACTATTCCCTTCCCACAGTCTATCTGTCCGTCATGCTTCTTTAACCAATCCATTCCCAGGATTAAGTCTATACCTTCCGAGTTTAGAACCACTGGATCTGCTAAGAATTCTACCCCACTTAAAAGAATTCGAACTCCTGGGCTACGCAGTTGACAGGGTATTTTAGCTCCAGGGGTGGTAGCTAAGATTGGGTTTTCTAGTGGGGTGGTGGGTAATTGATTTTCTCTAACGAATTTTAGAGTAATGAAGGTATGCGATGCTCCGGAATCGAATAAAATATTCACGGGATGGGAATTGATTGGAAACTTACCGAGTGCTACATCAGGAGCAGCTTGAGCTTCCTCGGTATCAACATAGTTCAGATGCCCTTGAGAATAGGAGGACACCGGCTTTTTGTTTTGTTGGCCATTTCTCCCATTGGACGCTGGGCGGGAGCTTCCTACTGAAGCTGCTGGTGCGGATGCTTTATTCTTGTAGGGACAATTGGCTATGAAGTGGCCGGGTTTGCGGCAGTGGAAGCAAGTCTTGTCTCCCATGCTGGCGGTAGGGGCAGTAGCAACTTTGGCATAGGAGGCTTGCCCTGAGTTGTAGGTACGACCGGAGGTAGCTGGTTGTGCAAAGGTGTTACGGCTGGATGTTCGGGGTGCATAGCTTGGATTGAAACGGGTTCGTTGTGCTGAGAAGTTGGTCGTCCGTATGTTCCGCTGTTGGGTACGTTGGGTCTG
Source organism: Urochloa ruziziensis (assembly GCA_015476505.1). Lineage (NCBI taxonomy): Eukaryota > Viridiplantae > Streptophyta > Magnoliopsida > Poales > Poaceae > Urochloa > Urochloa ruziziensis. Next base: position 63,512,964 of record CM027120.1, read on the forward strand.
GTATTTCTTCTTGCGGTCCTCTTCATCGTGAGCAGTCTCTGCTGAAATAGTCTGACTGACTAGGACGTTGAAATTTGGATAGATATGTGGGGTCATCTGTTGTCGATAAATGCTATTGAGACCCTTCTTGAATCGACCTTGCTTCTTCTTGTCAGAACTGATTTCATCGGGAGCGTAGCGGCCTAACTTCATAAATTTCCGATGATACTGAGATATGGTCATACCACCTTGCCGGAGTGCCTTAAACTCATCGGCCTTACGGTCCATGGCTCCTTCCGGAATGTGGTAGCGTCGGAATTCCTCCTGGAATTCTTCCCAAGTAATATCGGTAGCATCGTTTGCCACCATGCAGTAATTATCCCACCACTCACTGGCGGATCCCTGCAGTTGGTGAGCGGCTAGTAGCACTCTATCTCTGTCTTCAGCATGAATGGCTTCTAGCTTCTTAGTAATAGTTTTCAGCCAATCGTCGGCTTCAAGGGGTTCATCAGTACTGTCAAAGGTGGGTGGGTTAGTTCGGATGAACTCAATGATCATGCGAGGTTGTCCTAGTTCATTCCCGGGACGAGGATTTTGGGTCTGACCCATGCCTTGAACAATGGTCTCCATTAGGCGGGTTTGGTTGGCCATAACCGCCACTAAATCAACCATTGGCGGGGGTGGTGGATCTTGAACTTCTTGTTGTCCCTCCGTGTCTCCTTCTTCATATGCCGAAATGTCATGGCGTCCTCGTGGAGTTCTCCTTGAGAATCGGCGGAAGGATCTTGCTTCTTCCGGACGCGTGCCCTGTCATGCACACTCTCCTCTTCCGACTGGCCTTGGCTTTGCTGGCCTTCAGAGCTTCTAGCTTGTCGGCTCCGCCGTTCTTGTATCCGGACCGACCTCTTGGGCTTCATCTGCATGTTAATTTCCATATCAAGAGGGACGGTTTATCAAGAGAGGGTGAGATTATGTAATTTATCCTTCCTACAGAAAACAAGATGAGTATAAGAAACATGCTTTATGCCATGCACAACCATATGTACTTTTATTTATTTCCAGGGGGGAACTCAAGTCCCTAGCACGCAATACACCATACGCACTAACTATTCAAGGCCACTATACACTATAGGTATCTAATCTACAGGTGAAAGTCTCTTTCTCATCTCTTTTTCCTCCTAGGTGAAGTCATCCCAGAAGTCCTGGCCTCCAGAAGTCGATGCGTCCCACATGGAGCCAGCAAAAGATTCGGCGTTCACTGAATTGGACCCCCAGTCATTCATGAAGTCAGTTTGCTGAAGGAGCTCCATGATCTCCATGTTCAGTTCATCAATTGGTACCGGTGCAGTTGATAGTAGAGGGGATTGCATCGGGATACCTATTCCAAATCCATCTATTGTTCCTATCACCCTACTTGCCATATCTGAGGTTTCGCCACATTCTTCTTGGGCAAACATTATGTCGTCATTCTTTTCCTTTGCATTCTCTTCCCCCACGGGTTCCTTACCCTTCCTGCTCCGGTTTAGCTTTTCCTCTTCGGACTGGGTTTCCATGGGTATCGGATGACTCGTAGCTTCAGCTTCGAGCCCCGGTTGTTCAGTAATGGGAGGGAGAGGAGTAGTTTTTGTAGTCTTCGCATCTGCCTTAGCCTGCGGTTTGGTAGTCTTCGGGGTCTTGGGTGGGTTCTTTCCTCTTGCCTTCTTAGTTATTTTCCGTAATTCCCAACTTAAATCATCTTTTGCTCCCTCTACCAGTTGCTCGGCCATTAACGCCCTTTTCTCTGTTGCTTCAACATAATCCACCAGCTCAGTCATACGATCCTTAGTCACGAGAAGACGATCTTCTAATATCTCGGCTCGGCGTCGGGCTTCTCGATGTCGTATGCTTAGGTTTTCGAATAGATTTTCTAAGCTCAAAAGATAATCCAAAGTAGTGACTAGAGTTGCTTGATCAGGGGTGATGGATTCAGTAAAAAGAACCTTCATACGATAATTCCAAGCTGTTCTGGTGGTATTCCCAATCAGAAGGTAACGGAGCGACGTGTTCACGGTACCAGTTACCTTATCTCGACAAATTGCCATTACTGCCTTCTTGGCCACTAACTGCAAAGTATCCGAAAAACGTGAGCCAAAGGCGCTAATAGTCCATACTTTTCCCGTAGATGGTCTAGGGGCTGGCCCTATAGTTACCCAGACCTCACAAGTCAAGTTTCCTTTAGCCACATACTCACGTCCTTTGTATCGCGGGATATTTGAGAAACCTAGTTCCCTAAGGGCATTCCTCAGGAGGCGCGGAAATCCGATATTCTGATTGCAGTCGGAGTGCAACCATCCTTTTTCGTCGGTCCACGTATCTCCGTCCATATCCTAGCCCAAAAGATCATAGAATTATTCAGAAATTATTCTACTCAGCTTAATAGCACATGAAAGACTTAAAAGAATTTCTAGCTTTATTTTTCGGGCCATCTTATAGGGCACTAAGGTCCAGCTGGCTCTGATACCACTGCTGTGGGGCATGCCCGTGAAATGGAGCTCCCCAAGTACCTGCATTAGCCCTGGAAGTCCTAATGCAAGTAGTTCTTCACAAGCGGTATCGAAAACCATCATCGAATAACTTTTTATTCATAATTTACATCAATGTACAGCTTAGAGTCTGTACAAAGCTACAAGCGGGCCTCAAGGCCTCCGCTTATTCAGAAAATATAAAACTACCAGTACTATGTAGAGCCTCAGCATCGCGGTGGAGCACGTCACCATTCCGAGCCTTCGTCGCCTTGCGCCGTCTTCGGTGAAGTCCTCTGGTATGAAGTGGAAGCAAGGGTGAGCACTCCTGTCAGGGGTACTCAGCAAGTCCCAAAGTAATTTAATAGATTAAGTTTGGTCCTGGAGGGGCATAACCTCCCTACCAGTCCCGGTTAGTGAACAGAGGTATATCAACCTGCGGTAAGGGAAATCCGCGGGTCATGCTCATTTTAGTGAATCTAATCGACGGGGACTTTTACCAATTGGACTCTTGCCGGAGTCACGGCTATCCAGATAGGTTTGTCGCTCTACAGAGGTCGTACTTTCCTGTCCCGCATTCGGTCAGCCCGTACCGTGTACTTTGGCGGTACTGCCCTACGAGATCCATTCCCACCAGCGTCTAACACTAGACAGCCACTCCCTAGCTCTGTCCACGGAAACTGTTGGGGCCCAAGTAGGAGTCACGTACGTCCACACAGGGACCTTCCCGGGGAAAGATTCTTGATGCATCAAGAAAATATCGTGGCACTCTGCCACTGGGTCCTCCCGACCCTATCACCTACGACTCGTACCGGCCAGACCCAGCCCTCTGTCGGGGTCTGTCTCCAAGAGTCCCGTTGCCCACCGTGGCCCCTTGGGACAGTTTACTAAAGCTGGCTAGTGGGGTGCGGATCAAGGCCTCACATAAATAAGCATTCCCGAAGGCCATGCTTTTTTGGCATGCGGGACTGTACTAGGCAATGGAAAGATTCTCCCGCGAACCGGTCCTTAGTGGCGACCCGAAGTGGCTCTTAGGACAGAATCCCCTTCCTTGGGATCTTCCTTCCACTCCCCGGTCTAAAGTAAAGACGGTGCAATCAAGTTCCGGTTCTCCAATTTCAATTATCCAGCATGCGTATATACAAAAGTAATTTCCATAATTATTATTGTGGGCGGGACTTGCCTTGTCCAGCGTCGGGGTCGTCCCCTGCTTCCTCTTCGTAGTCTGGATCCTCGGCGTTGTTCTTCGGGTCGGAGTCTGTAGTTAGTCACACAAATCAATACATCAATCAAGGGTTAACGGGCGATTTCCGTAACTGGATTTAAACCTAAGAGAGAGGTGCCTATTTAATCTAGGGTTTGTGGGTGAGATTTTTGGGAAAGAAATGTATTTCTAGGCTTAAGAATTATTCTAGGATTTTTGGTGAATTTTTGGGAATTTTTGGAAAGCTCTAAGGTGGAGAATTAACTTCTTGTGTGCATTTGGCCGGGTGTACCTAGCAATTAGCCAGGGGAGGGAGAGACAGACAGGCGGGGCCCGCGGGGCGCGGCCCGCGCTTGTCACTGTGCTGTGGGCCGTGGACTACGGCCCATGGACCCGCGACCTCCTTGGGTCAGTGGTCCACGAAGACCGGGTGCAGGGAGGGGAGTGAGGGCGAGGTGGCGGTCGCGGTGGCGGGCTGTGCCGCTGGCCTGTGGGCTCGCGGCCAGCGTGGCTGCCACGCGGCTGCCAGCGGGGCTGAACGGAGGGGAGCGGCGGCGAGTGACGGCGGAGGCAGGGGCACTTGCCGGAGTTGAGCGCCCCGGCCATGCTGGGTCGCGGGAACGGCCGCGGCTTGGTGGAGAGGGGGAGGGCGATACGGCGGCGCGGCTGGGCATGCTCTGGCGGAGCGGCGCGGCCCGTAGCGGCGGCGCACGCTCGCCGGAGTTCGAGCGGCGGGCGGCGCAAAAGAGAAAGGCGTGAGGAGGGGGTGTCGGCCTCTGGGTAGCGGTGGAGACGCGGCTGGTGGTGCACTAAGCACGGCGGCGTGCTCAGGCGCGGTGGCAGATAGCCAGGACCCCCCAGCGGGTCGCCGGAGTGCGGCGGCGCTCGGGGTCCGGCGGTGCAGGGCCAGCGGCGCAAGGGGAGGGGAAAAGGGAGCAGCGGCGAGGCAGCGGCGCGGGGAAACTTACCGGAGTGCGGCGGCGCAGCCTCCGGCGTGGCCTCAGCGGGTCCCTCGCGGCGGCGGGGCAGCGAGTGCTCGGCCGGCGCCGGCGAGCGCACGGGTGTGGTGTGGGGAGCGGCTGTGTGGGGATGAGGCTCTGAGGAAGCGCGCCCGGGGCTATTTATAGCCCGGGGATGAGCTCCCGGAGCCTCACTGGCGCTTCCCCGGCCGGACGCGTGGCGAGGAGGCGGCACGGGGCGGCGACGCATGCCCCCGGCGGCGAGCTCCGCACGGAGCCGCAGGGCGCGGTCGGCGCCGCATTCGTGGTGCGGTGGAGGGCCGTGGGGGTGACACGCGTTGCGCACGTCCCCCTAGGCTCGATCCACGCCGGTGGAGGCGGATCGAGCGGCCGCGGCGGCGGGGTTGAGCGCGGCGGCGAGAGGTAGGAGAAGGGGGATGGATGGTGACGTCAGCGCGACGTCACCAGGGAGGAGCAACGCGCGCGCGGAGGAGTTGGAGGGGGCAAACCGGACTTCGGTAAAGGGAGGCGGGGGCTGGTTTGGGCCGCGGCGAGCGGAGGAAGGGGGGTTGGGTTGCTGGGCCGGCGGGCAGGTTTCGGCCCAGGGTGAGGTTTTCCCCTTTTTCATTTTTTTGTTTTCCTTTTTCTTTTCTATTTTGAGTTTGAATTTGAATTTGAGTTCCATTTCAAATCTAACTTTGGATTTTTGGATGGTTTCTGGGGTTTAGAATTTTCCTAAGGTTAGAACAAGCATATGCATATGGTTGGTTTCAAAATACTCTAATGCAATTCATTTTTCTAATGCATTATCCTATTAAAGTTAATCTAGTTTTTAATATTAAAAATACTTCTAATGTTCTTTTTAAATGCTTTCTAATTTTAGGGTGTCACAGCCATGCACCCAGTAAGCTTCTGGATGTCTTTGATCGTCTTTGGAGCTTCCATTGCTGTGATAGCATTGATCTTCTCGGGGTTGGCCTCGATGCCGCGATGGCTGATGATGAACCCGAGTAGTTTCCCAGAGGGTACTCCAAAGACACACTTGGTTGGATTAAGCTTCCATTGCCACTTCCGCAGAGATGCGAAAGACTCATCTAGATCAGCGATGAGGTCTTCTGGATTTCTGGTCTTCACGACCACGTCGTCGACATAGGCTTCCACGTTGCGATGAAGTTGCTTCTCGAGGCAGAGTTGGGTCACGCGCTGATAAGTCGCACCACCGTTCTTCAGCCCAAATGACATCGTGGTGTATTCATAAGCACCATAAGGGGTGATGAATGCCGTTTTGATTAGATCCTCCTCTTTCAGAGATATCTGATGATAACCCGAGTAGCAATCAAGAAAGCAAAGTAAGGCACAGCCAGCCGTGGAATCAATAACCTGGTCGATGCGCGGCAGTCCGAAGGGGTCCTTGGGGCAATGCTTGTTGCGGTCGGTGTAGTCGACGCACATGCGCCACTCGTTGTTGTTCTTCTTTCGCACCAAGACCGGATTTGCTAACCAGTCGGGGTGGAAGACTTCCTTGATGAATCCTGCGGCGAGTAGTTTTGCCAGCTCCTTCTTGATCGCCTCTCGCTTGTCGGTTGCGAAGCGTCGCAACCGTTGCCTCTCGGGGGTAGCTTTGGGATCAACATTGAGGCTGTGCTCGATCAGATTCCTTGGTACTCCCGGCATATCTGCCGGTTTCCACGCGAAGATGTCGCGGTTGGCATGCAGGAACCTGATGAGCTCGCCTTCCTATTTGGGGGTTAGGCCGGCCCCGATCTTCGTGGTCTTCGACTGGTCTCCTTCCAGTAATGGTGCGTCCTTTGTCGCCACGTCTTCAGGGACGGCCGCCTTGTGTGCTCCAGGCTCCTTGCTTGGGACTTCATACTCTGTCTGCTTCAGCTTCTGAGCCGCTGTGAAGATTTGGGCCATGGCGTTGGGTACCTGAGTGGTAGCCGCAAACTCCACAGCCTCTCTATCGCAGTTGTATGACCGTCGCAAGTCGCCGCGGATGGAGATGACGCCTTTGGGTCCTGGCATCTTGAGGACGAGGTAGACATGGTGCGGGATAGCCATGAACTTGGCCAACGTAGGACGTCCCAGGATCGCTTGATACGAAGTTTCGAAGTCTGCGACCTCGAACTTGATGTACTCCGTCCTGTAGTTCTCCTGCGTGCCAAATGTGACTGGTAATGTGACTTGTCCGAGGGGAAGACTGCCATTACCAGGGACAATGCCGTAGAACGGGTAGTCGGTGGGAGTCAACATTTTTTCAATGTCGAGTCCCATCCTCTTCAGAGTGCCAGAGAATAGCACGTTCAGCCCCGCCCCGCCGTCGATCAGCAGCTTGGTGAGCTGTGATCCTACCACCGTGGGGTCCAGGACGAGTGGTAATTGCCCTGGTTCGTCGTAGCTGTTCCATTGGTCCGCCCTGGAGAAGGTGATTGGTACCTCTGAGTACTTTAGGTATCTGGGGACGGCTGCTCAATTGCCATTATGTGCCGCAGAGCGAGCTTATGCTTTCTCCGAGTGGGGAATCCATAGTCGCCCCCCATGATGACCATGAGTACGTTCTTGGGCTTCTGGAACTTGTTCGTCTGATCCTCCTCGTCGTCTTCTTCTTCGTCTTCCGCCCTGTCCTTGTTCTTGGCTTCGGGATCGAGTGGTTCCCTTGCCGTCTTCTTCTTGGCCTTGGTCTCTCGATCCTTCTCGGCGTATATGCGTTGGAGATCGTAGCACTGGCCCATGGTGTGCTTGTGCTTTGGGTGCATTGGGCACGGCCTGTCCATGATCTTCTCAACGTCTCTTTTGCCGGGGTAGTTCTTCTTCTGGCTTCGCATGGCAGTCTCCAGAGCTGCGACTGTGTCGTCTGGCTTGCGCTTGTTGTTCTGGGAGCCCTGCTGGCCTTTGTTGTTGTGCCTCTCCCTACCCTAGGGAGGGCCATACTTCTCGAGATCACGGTCTTCTTGCTCGGACCACGTCTCGACTTGGTCACGCAGTGCATCCAGAGTCCTTGGTCGATGCAGGCCAAATTGCCTGTCAAAGAACCTGTTGGTGATGCTGTTCTGGAACAAGTCGATGCAGTCGCGGTCAGAAACGTCCACCACCAGAGTCTTGATTTCCATGAAGCGGCGTATGTAGTCACGCGCTCTTTCTCCCTTGTGCTGCTTGCACATGGCGAGGTCGTGTCGAGTCTTGGGGCGACTGTATGTGCCTTGGAAGTTCGACACGAAGATCTTCTTCAGGCGTTCCCAGGAGTCGATGGAGCGTCGTGGCAGGTTTTCAAACCATGTGAGTGGCGCGGGCTCGAGTGCCATTGGGAAGTACCTGCACTTGATGGCGCTGTTGCCACCCGCGCACTCGATAGCCGTAGAGTAGATGCGCAACCATGACTCGGGGGAGGTCTTGCCGTTGAACTTCTCGAAGCCGACTGGTTTGATTGGCTGCGGGTAAACCGCCATCCAGATGTCCCTGGAGAACATTGGGTACTCGTCTTCTTCTTCCTTGTATCCCTGGGCTTCATCACGCCTCTTGGATTCAAGGATGGAGCGCGCATCGCGATTGGCGTTGATAGTGTGCCGGAGGTCGGCACTGTGTGCCGGCCCGTGGGATGATGTGGCAGGGTCGTTGCGGTGAGTGCGTCCACCTCGTTGACGATCATCCTCTGGTCAGTGTGGGGGTGCGCCTTCGGCGCAGTTGCCTTCTCCCAGTCGGCTGGGGTTTGGAGGACGATTCCTGTCGCGAGGATGTTGGCGTCCGTTGCTCTCGACTTCTTCGCTGCGCGCCGGTGCGGCGGCGACTGCCTTGTTGAGAGTGCGGCAGATGTCGTTGATCCTCTCGAGTGCATCTGCCGTCTCTGGAGTTCTTGGCAGACTGCGTACGTGGTAAGCGATCTCCATGGCGTTAGCCATAGGAGAGTCGTAGCGTGCCACTCGCGCGAACTCTTGAGCGAGGTTGCGACCAGCCGTGATGCGATTGCGAGCGTTTAGGTGGCGCTGAGCCCTCCTATTGTTCCGGATTTCTCTGTCCGCGGCCGCTTGAGTGGATTCGCCAGCGGGTGGGTCTTCATTCTCGGAGATATCTCCTTCGAGCTCGAACGCGTAGCGTGGGTCGTTGTCGACGTCACCAGCCGTTGCAGTACCAGCCATGAAGACTTGTCGATTGGGATCGACAGAGTCGCTGGAGCTTGGAGTGATGAGCTCTGTAGAGCTTTCCTCTTCTGGCAGCAGTGGTGTGCCGTGCTGGAACGGCAGGTCTTCAGTAGCGTCAGACCCAAAGAGTACAAAGATCTGGCGGGACTCGTAGACGTCCCGTGGGATCCTGTCTCTTTGGTAGACTGATCTTCCTTCAGGCGTGGCGAAGATCACGAGGTCGTGTTCGCCATCGTCTTGTAGTGACTCCTCGTCCAAGTCCGAGTGGCATTCGGGGACCGCTTGGCTCAGAGAGTTGGCGTGTCCTGCCATGACTCGGACTGGAACGTCCCTATCCGAGTCCATAAAGGACTCAAACTGGCTCCGTAACGCCTCACAATATGCGTGGGTCGAATTACGGAGTCCAAACGGGAATTGAGGTGGGAGGGTTGTCTTCTTCTCCGTAGTCGTAGTCGACTCGGACTCTTGCCCGCGGATGAGGTCCGCGAGTGCGATCTCGCCGAGTTGCTCGGCCAAATCTTCCATGACGGGCGCTTGCTCCTGCTTCAACTCGACGGGCGTCTCGTGGTAGCTGTAGAAACCACCCGAGCCGTCGGCGACGTAGACCCACGAGCCGAAGCGGAACGTTGTGCCCTCCTGAGGCGCTTTAGCTTGATTGTAGGTCACCATTGCGTTCTCCACGGGATCTTCGAGGAAAACCCCTACCTGGCGCGCCAGATGTCGGTGTTCTACCGTCGATCCTACCGAGGGGTATCTCGAGGTAGTAGAATTTCAGGTGGGTTTCACCGAGATCAGGAACGCAAAGGCAAAGAGACTCAGGATTTTAGACAGGTTCGGGCCGCTTAGGAGGCGTAATACCCTACGTCCTGTGTGGTGATTGGTATTGATGAGATCGTGTTTTGGAGAGGGTCCCTGCCCAGCCTTATATACACGGCGGGCAGAGTTACAAGGTAGGTTTCGGATAGAATCCTAACCAATTACTACTCGGAGATTACTCTAAAAGGCAATCCGAGTAGTTTACAAGTCATACGACTGGTTTCCAAATCGAGAAGAGCCCTTGCAGTACTCTACTCGTGTTCTTCACGCCTGGTACGACTCTGTCTGGGGACAATCCATGCGCCCTATGGGCCCATGGTCGTACCTCCAACACCAACGTCGCTGTTGTGTAGTCCATTGCTGCGAGCCTGCGACTGCGAAGAGCCGAAGGATCCTAACTCTCCTAAGGGACTTGTTAGGATGATGCAAAAATAGCCATGGCGTGATGAAATTGATGGTTGTTATAGTATTATATAGCTGATTGATGCGCTTCATCCACGGATAAGCTAGAGTTCATGAAATTGATGGTTGTATCACTGTGCCATAGAGGAATTCTATCAATGATGAATAGTTGGACAAAATAAGGCAAGAAACTGTACACTAATGGGGGATCTTGTTGCATCTGCCTCCATCCTCACTCGTAGCATGCTGCTGCAGCTGAGGGTGCAGTGGCTCTGGATTAAGGCCCCCCTGCTTGAACTTGGAGTCCCAAGATAACCCTCTGTTCTGCTATTCATTGGGGGAAACAAAGGTCGAAGGGATCTGGATCCCTTCATCAGATGCAGGCATGCAGCACCACCAGCCTTGGCACTTGGGTCCTCCATTAAGTTGACCGAGGTCGTCCAGCAAAAGGATCTCTATGTATGAGATGCTCATAGTTATTCACTTGTCACTTCGTCAGAGCTTGGGAATGAGGTCGCAGCAATCTTGTCGGCTGGAGGAAGGTAGGAGTAACTAGCAAGAATGAGAAAGGATAGGAGAAGATAGAAGCAACGAGCTGTAGGGAGAAGCTAGAACCACGAGGAATATCCTGCTGCAGTGCAAGGTAAGGCTGTCGCATGCTGAGTCGGTGCCACATCAACAGTCCATGGTGGCAAAACCACCTTCAAAACAGTCCATGGTGGCAAAACCACCTTCAGAACAGGGTGAGGGGGTTAGTTAGATGGTATTCAATACTTTAGGGGATACAATACCTGGTTTTATAGATTAGGGGGTTATATAGACCAACCTTAATGTGATAGGGGGTTAAGTAGACTTATTCCGAGCTGAATATGAATATTCCCTGGACAACTACATGATGGAATACTTTCTCTGGAAGAGTAAGGGCCACTCATCATGTTCTGGCTGACGGAGAGGCTGATCATCTGAGCAGCAAGATTCTGTCAAGGGTGAACTGTATGACGTCCTAGGTTTGTCGATCAACGCCAGATTTATAGCATGTGATGGCCCATAGAACATGATCATTGCTTATACATTCAGAGTCCCCTCCCCCTCTCAACCAAAATGATTCAAGCTGAGTGCAGTTGACATGGTGTAACACCCTTAAAAATTAAGTAGGGTTTACCTAGGATTTACTAAGTTAATCACTAGATTTATTAGAGTAATTATAGATTTAAAAAGGAATAAATATGATTAATAAACTATGAATAACTAGGGAAAAATCAAAGGGATGCTCCACAACTTGATGCTCTCTAAAGAATAAAGTAAGTCTCTAAAACCCTAAAATAAAACTAGAAAAGATTTGGGTTAAGTTTGAAATCAAATTCCTTTTGAAAAACCTCTAAAATAAATGGAAAAACTCTTTTAAACGTTAACGGGCCGTAACTCTGGTTTGAGCCCAACCTTCCTTTCAAACCCGTCGCCGAAGTCCATCCTTGGCCCATGAGCTTTCCCTTTCGCCCGCTCTCTCCCCTTTCTCTCGTCGGCCCACGGCCTACCACGGTCCGGCCCGTTCTTCCCCTCCCTCCCGGGCGCCCGTCTTCCTCCCTCTCCTACCCTAGCGCCGCCGCCGCCACCTGACCCCGCCGTCGTCGCCTGCGCGCACGCCGCCGCCACGCTTGGTCGCCGCCGGCCAAACCCCGCCGCGCGCCGGCACTTGCCTTAACGCCTTGCACCAGCGCCGCCACCTCACGTGGCCGAGCGCCACGCGCCCCCTCTCCCTCCTCTTCCCCTGTTGCCACGGAGGCACCCGGCCAGAGCACCATTAATGGCGATGGCGTGCCCATACCGGGCGCCCATGCCGCTGTGCCCCTCCAGGCCGGCTGCGCACCGCACCTCCCCGACCTCTGCAAGCCGCAACCGCCCGATGCACACGGAGCGGCCGAGATGGAGCTCCCCGCCGCGAGTGACCACCTCCGGCCACCGTCGCGAGGAGAGTGCGGCGCCGCCACCCCCGAGCAAGCCCCTCGCCGTCGTCATCCTCCCGTGCAACGTGGCACGCTCCGCCAGGCTCTCCCCGCCTATAAAAGGGGGAGCAAGCCCCTTCCTTCCCCCGGCACCAACGAGGACCAAGCCGAGCTTGGGCTCTCTCCCTCCTCGCACCCGGCCACGCCGCTCCGCCCCTCTTCCCTCTCCTTGCCAGCCACAAACGAACCCACCGCGATCTCCTCTCTCTCCCAATGCAAACCACAGGGTCGCCAGCGAGCTCTAACGCCGGAACGGCTTACGCCGGCGAGCCCTGACGGCGGTGCAAATGGCGCCCACGGCGGCGCCGTCTCCCGCTCCTGAGCCGGTGCCCTGCCGTCACCGCCCGTCGCCCCGTCGTCTCCACTCTCCCTCAGCTTAATCCGACAGGTGGGCCCGGCTGCTAATGCCGTCGCACCCCGCCGTCCATTCCCTCCGCCCCGCGCTCGATGCGCCCGGTCCATATGTACCACAGACCCAGTGGGCGCCCCAGCCCACGGCCGGCCCACGACGCGATGGTTGCCCAGGTTGGGTGGACGCGGTCCACTGGACCGGCGGCCCAACGGCTGCAGTCTACCGCGATCACGCCCCCGGCCCACAGAACAGTCCGCGTCGTGGGTCCCACCGACCCTCGTCGGCCGGCCCACCACTTTGCGTCAGCTGCCCGGAAATTGCTACGTGCACCCGGGTAAGTGCACACACAAGCTTATTTAGAGTCCTTCTTCACTTCCAAAAATTCCCCAAAAATACTCATAAATCCTAGGAATATTTCTAAGCTTATTAGAGCCATTCAATCCATTTTAGCAAGTCATTAGAACCTAAATCCAATTAGGGTAGTTTCTAGCCAATGGAAAGCCCCCATCAGTGTACCCAAAAAATTCCCCTTTCCCTGTCTTAGCCCCATAAATCCCTGGAAAATTCCCATAAATATTAGGGGTTATTCTAAGCATTTCCATATGCTTACTTCCCTAATATTTATATCCTAAGCCCAGCCTGGTCATTATACTACCCAAACCCCGCCGTTACGCCGCCCGTATAAACCCTAACCCCGTCAAAACCCCTGGCGACGTATCGTCCGTCTGTAAACCCCTAGGTATCCATCCCAGCCGTCGTGCTGCTCAAAGACAGATAAGAATTCTCTAGAAATCAATATTCGGGAATTATTCCTTAGAAATATGTATAATTCCTGAAATACAGATAATCACCATTCCACCGTTTTCCGTAGAATTATTTAATAATTCTCTTTCAAAATCACCATCCTTTAATCCATTAGTTATTTTATATAATTAATGGAATTAATCCCC